>LOJH01042564.1:2693-14171 GCA_001685095.1 Ellobius talpinus | reverse complement strand
ATATCCCCCTTTAAATGTAAAAGAACATTTACAAACAATATCTGGGAATATGGGCGCAGTTTTTTCTCTCCAAACTGCTTTCCCAGGAATTATCTTTTGTGAATCAAGTTTGCTTTTCTGCAAAAGGCAGCTTGCATGGAAGTTGGAGCTGTCTTTTGACAGACCCTACATTCCTGCTTTTTCTTTCTACTGTTGTCTTCCCTGAAGATCCCTTACATTTCATTCCTTTGAGTATTGTGAGTCTGAATACTCATGTTCTCTCTGTCATCACTCTGATGTCTTGGGAAAGAATCTCATTCCATATGCTTTTAGGCACTCAAGGAACCAAGACATAAAAACTTGGAATTTGTCAGTAACCATTTGGCCTCTGCTCCATCAAACCCAGTAGCTTGCCTCCAGGAGAGATCAGGCTTGACTCCTTGAAGATTCTCTTTCCTCTACTATAAATATGGTTAATTGGAAAATGATGTTTTTAGGTAAGAGATCCTGCTTCACTTGGATAGAAACCAAGCCAACCATATGGGAAGGGAAATGATCTCGGGGCTGACAAAAGAAGAAATATGGTCCTTAAGCCCACTTGGATGACTTTCTATAGACTATGAGGCTTTGTCTCTTTGAGTTTCATTCTATAGCTCTTAACAGTGGGATTATCCTTGCCTATCTGAAGATATTTGAGAGTATAATGAGTATGCACACCATTTTTAAGCAATCCTTCTACATGGAGGAGTTCTTATGGAGTATTGTCCTGTTCTGGCCATGGAGGAAGGTTAAGAAGTGACATGATTTTCTAAATAATGTAATTTTTTCAGTTCTTCTCACTTCACCACTAGTACACTTATGAAAATATATGCTAAGTATTTTAAGGTTTTGAGTGATGGCATTGTTGTAGAAACAAATGGGCTGATAAAATCAATGGAAGTTTTCTTCTGTATTTATCTTTCTATTTCTGTGGTTTGACATATATTTATTGTTTCATTTCAAAACTAAATACTGCACTCAAAAGTAGGGCACAGCCAGTGACAGTTCAAATGTTCATGAGATTCATATAAGGAATAAGAATGTTACATATTTTGGCACTTCTTTCTCCAGAAAACATACAATAAATACATATATGTAAGGATATTAGGACACATGAGCACACACACACACATGTATGCACACCTGCATGCATGCTCATTCTTTTTCTAACACCAGGACTAATAGATGAGCTGACTAACTCAGCTATTAAATGGGTACCAAGAACTCTTCATTCCAAGGTATAAAAATAAAATAGCCCCAATCTTTCATAAGAAATGAAAAAAGTATTTGAGTTTTCTAAGCAACATATTGGCCACTCTGAAGACTGTCAATTGTGTAAATAAACAATGATTAGTGAGTAAAATGTTTATCACTTTCTGAAAACTACAAGAATTTTGTGGGGTTTTAGATGTTAAAATTTTGTAGGTGCTTAATGTGGCAACATCAATGGATACATGTAGATTGCCTTTCTAAAATGAATCAACTTTAACAAGTGTCAGAAAATCCAGAATGCCCCCAAATGGCCCTTCAAAAACCCATCTTGAGTCACATTCTTAACACTCTGTTTAATTTACTCCCAGAGAGTAGAGGACAAATTATCCAAGAATAGTTTAAGAATAGATTATATTTACAGAGAGAGAGAGAGAGAGAGAGAGAGAGAGAGAGAGAGAGAGAGATTAATTGGTTAGATAGCTCCTTTGAACATTTGTTTCTGTGATAACCAGAGGAAAAGGAAAGTATCACAAATGGATGGTAGGGATTTATGATATACTGTTTTTGTGACATCTTTATAGATTTTCTTACATCTTTATAGAATAGTCAACATTGAATACCAGAATTGAACAGAAAATAGGCTGAGAATGTCCTTCAGAGGAATAATTACACAAGACACATAACAGACTCATTGCTGGCAAAGTCCCTCACATGAAAGGGATTCCTATGGTCTACGTGGGTCTATTTGATGATCTACTGTACTGTGGGAGCGATCCATGAAAGCAGACTCTTTTATGATATGATTTAACAGGAGTTCTGAAGGTAATTATTAATTATCAGTCTGTTCTTACTCATAGATTTGCTGTTTTGATTAAGTTCAAGATTGATTATAAATAGAGCAATTGGTTATAATTATGTAAGAGAGCTGGAAAAAATGGATTATCAGATCAACGCTGGCTGCTCTTTCAGAGGACCCAAGTTTCAATTCCCAACACCCAGTTGATGACTCACAACTGTCTGCAATTGCAGTTCCAGCGAACCAGATAACCTCTTCTGGCGTTTGTCAATGCTGGCCATGCATGTGATACCCAGACAAAACTTGCAGACAAAATACCTACCCATATACAGAAAATACTCCACCCTTGGTGACTGTTATACCATCATCCAAATCCAGTGTCCAGAAAAGCAAGATGTCCTGCACCAGAGGCGAATTCTTGTGAGATATGCCATGCGATATTAAAGCAAGCAAACAAAACCCCCCAAACATATCTGTGCTAAAACACGGGCACAAGTTTCGCCAAGGGTACTTTAAGCAGTGGCCTAAAGCAAATAATTCGTGTCCCACCTGTGGCAGTGGAGACCTTGGAGTAACTGGCTGCATGTAGCTTTCTGGTCAACCCAGCCCAGTGTAGACCTGCGTCTTCTTCTTAGTGTCGTTGCTAGTAGCTCTTCACTAATGTTTTATTCACTTGCGTGCTGAGTTGGAATAACAACAATGTCCTGTTACCAGTACAAAAACAACAATTATCTGAAAACTCTTACACTGTGTAGCACAATGCTAACACATAGAAATCTTTAATGCATTCCATACGTGTCCCGTAGAAGGTGACAGTTATGTACTGTTTTGCTTTGTTTTATTTTTTAAAATTAATTTACTTATTTTACAACCCAACTTCAGCCTTCCCTTCCTTCTCTCCTCCCACCCTCTCCCTCACCTCCTTTCTACCCTCTGTCAATCCATTCCTCCTCCATATTCGCTCAGAAAGGCACAGTCACTGGCATCCACAAAGTATTGCATGTTAAGGTGCCACAAAACCAAGCACCTCCCCTTGTGTTCAGGCTGAGCAAGACAGTTCAGCAAGAGGAATAGGTTCTCAAGAGTCAGCCAAAGCTCCAGGGATAGCTCCTGCTCCCATTACCAGGAGTCCCACAAATAGACCAAGCTACACAACTGTCTGATCTATGCAGAACTGCCTAGGTTGGTCCAACGCTGGCCCCCTGATTGTTGGTTCTGTGAGTTCCCATGAGTCAGGCTAGCTGTTTCTCTGCGTTTTCCTGCTATGTCCCTCCTCCCCCCAGTCAGCTGGTTCCTACAATCCCTCGTCCCTCTCCTCTGCAGGCCTCCGAGAGCTTGGCCCAGTGTTTGGCTGTGGGTCTCTGGATCTGCCTCCATCAGTCACTGGATTAAGGTTCTCCAATGGATCCAGGGCAGTCAACAGTAGGCTCACAGGGGATGGTCAGTTCGGGCTATGCATCCATTGTTGCCAGGAGTCATAGCTGGGGCTATGCATCAGACTTCTTCTGAACATTTGTACTGTTTTCCAAGATTATGTGCCACCACATTCCTACTTTGTTGGAGTAGCGAGCTGTGAGGTTGATCAGCTTCCTTTGGAAAAACTGTCTTTTTTTTTCTTTCCTTTGGGAAAAAAAAAGCAGTGCTTGAACTGTAATGATTCAGAGCCTGGTCAGTTCTTTACCTGGAACTGTAGGGTCCCTTTTCTGTTTTAAAAGTCTTTTCTAGTAGCTTCCCAAGAGAGATGATACTAACTTCTATTTTGATTACTTGAAATTAAATATTCTTGAAAATTCTGTGTTTTTAAAACGGGCTTGAGTAAGTCACAGTTTAGTAATTAATGTTGTTATAATCTTTGCTGATAGCTGGGTGGTGATGATACACGCATTTAATTCTAGCACTTCAGAGGCAGATGCACGCAGATCTCTGTGAGTTCAAGGCCAGCCTGGTCTGCAGAGTGAGTTCTAGGACTCCAAGGCTACACAGAGAAACCTTTTCTCAAAAAGACAAAACAAAACAAAATACAAAACAACAACATCAAAACCCAAAAAATCCCCAACCCCCCAAAAAACCCCCAGAAACTAAAACAAAGAAACAAAAATAATTGCTGATAGAAACCAAAAGCCTCAAATCTTTTCATGAAATCCCATATATATGTAGCTTCCTCCCCAGTACTGAGATTGAAACCCAGGATCTCAAACATGTTAGACAAATGCTCTACCATTGAATTACATCCCGATTCCTCATAACATTTTTCCTTGAACTTCTGTACTAAATTCTTTTCCTTTTTATTGTTTTTATTGAGGTATATATTTCGCCCACCCCCTTCCTCCCCTCATAAAGTCTTAAATTCTTAAGATCCATTTGATCCAAATTTTGGAAATCAATTACAAAATACTTTTAAAATTGGTATGAGACAAGACACAACAAGAACAAACAACCCCTGAAACAGACTATCTCTTCACAACAGCCCCACACATGGAGTATACCCTGAAATTACTGTGCTTGTCTCATTAATCAGTCAACCAGAGCTTGGAAATGTCCTTCCATCACAGTGCTGAGCAGAAGAGCACTGTGTAGAACTGGTCGCCGCCGTAATTCTCCCTCCTTCCTTATCTGACCAAAAAAGGGAAATGTGTGCATCAGACCATCCTGAGATTTTGACGGTAAAATCAGCCCACGCTTGCCCTTTGTTTAAAGTGATTCATGTTATCTTGTACTGTGATCTGTAAAGCAACTGTAACTGTATCTATTTAAAAAATAGACATCTTTCAGTGATCCATAGGCAGAAGTTAAAAAGGAAACATGAACCCTGAATACATTCCCTTTGCATCAAATACGAAGGAACACAAAAATGTTTTCCAGTGTGTTCTCTGTTGTACTGGAAATGCAGTTACAAGTGTAGATGTAGAGTTGGTCTCCTTCTACCCGAGTCTGTGTGAGTTGGGATGTCTTAGTGACTTTGTCTGTAGCTCACTCATTCTGAGACAACAGTAGTTCCTGAAACTACAGGCTCTAACAGGTGAGAGTGGTGCATATTAAATCCCCCAGGAATGTTTCATAGCATCAGGTACAAGAAAAGAGTAGCTGTGCAGAGAAATGTGCTTAGCTTCAGAGCTGTGGGAAATGTTGTGGAATATTAGTTGAAGTTATGTTACATTCATTTATGCTGTTGAACATTTGTTAAACGATGCAAAGATGTGTTGCATTCTTTTATGTTGCATTTGTTTAACTCTGTGAAGCGGTGGTACTTTGCCTCCCTAAAATATCTGATTGATCTAATAAAGGGCTGAACTGCCAATAGCTGGCAGGCAAAGAGAATAAACAGGAGGAGAATTATAGGGAAGAGCGAAGAGGGAGGAGAAAGAAAAGGAGAAGGCGAGGAAGATGCCAGGGCCCAACCACCCAGCTGCATAGTCAGATACAGAGTAAGAAGGAAAGAAAGATATATAGAATAAAGAAAGATAAGAAACCTAGAGGAAAAACGTAGTTAAAGAGAAACCAGAAAATTTACATTAGAAAAAGCTGACTAGAATCAAGCCAAGCTAAGGCTGGGCATTCATAAATAAGAATAAGTCTCCATGTATCTATTTGGGAGCTCAGTGGAGAGCCCCTAAAGAGTTAAAATACAGAAAGGAACTACAGCAAATATCTTGTATTTGTCTGGCAATTGTCAATGAGAATGTCTTAAAAGGTAAAGAATTAAAGTATAAGAGGTTATGCTGGCCATCAAATAGTGGCAACAAATACAAGCTTAGCTACAAAAAAGAAAAAAATGAGAATTTCCAGTCTGAGGAGGAATAATTTTCAGTCTCTGGCAAAACCAAGAACTCGTTCACTCTTTCGAATCTTTTGTTTTCTGGTGCCAGGGCTGTCTAGGTGATGTCTGTAGCTTGACTAGTCATTCATATCTTCAGATGAATACCATTCACATATTCTTAAAATTTCATCAACCCTGTGAGCATGGTAGATTTTCTGATTGTTTCCTTAAGTGTCCTTGACGTGATCCATAAGAAGTAGTCAATTTTGTTAGGACTCATGACAAAATCTCTCGGCTTGTCGGTCTGCTTTCCATGAAATTTCCCAAGATGTGTTTTTACGTAGCACATTGCTTTCTCCATTTTAAAGAGCAAATACAGGGAAACACAAAAGTGAATTTTTGAACCTCGATTCAGGTGTTGTTGTGAGATTAAATATATAACAAGAATGCTAATTCAGTCAAGGTCTACCTAACAGTGACACCTTTTGCGGTTGAAAGACCCTTTCACAGGGGTTGCCTAAGACCATCAAAAAAACACAGATATTTACATGACAATTCACAACAGTAGTGAAATTGTAGTTATGAAGTAGTAACAAAAATAATTTTATGGTTGGGGGGGTCACCATAACATGAGAAACTGTATAAAAGGGTCACAACATTAGGAAGGTTGGGAATCACTGGGTTAATGGATGGCCACAATTTTAAATATCACACTTATGAGGTTTAATGACCTTTAAATGCCTGCAGAACAATTAAGAGGTCCATCTAGAGTCTTCATGTAATAAAACATTATGACAGACTTAGGGATATTGGATTTTATAGCTTCTTTATACTAAACATACCACATCGATCATATCTTCCTGATAAAGCTTTAATTAGTCAGATTATTTCAGTGTGAAATGGTGACCTAATGGAGCTTTGCACTCCGTAATAGCCAGGTAGAGGAGAACATAGCAATAACAAGACCCTAGAATTATGGGCAGAAAATAAGCAGCTCATCTTTATAATTAAAAAAATTTAATAAAATTGCAGCACGCTATTTGGCCTTATCTCTTTTTTTGACCCTAATTACTTTATTAGTATAGCGAAAATATTCTGAAGAGGAGTCTGCAGCATGAAGAAATAAATGTGGTTGAAGTTTGAAATTACAGCATATTGATAACTTTAGCTTAACCATCTACAAGATACAATACTATCACACTTGGACAGTGTTAGAAATTCAAAAAGCATTATGAATGAAGCCACTATCCCACAAATTATAACAAAACAACTATCTATGTAATAGAACTAAGAAACTATAACTTTTGGAGCATACTTTCGATTGACTAATTTCATTGTTGTTACATTATCTTAGAAAAACAGCTCAAATTTCAGGGGGAAATATGTATATACTAGGCTGTGAGTAGCCACATAATTTATGTGACAGTTGGAACTAGAAAGTGTGCAGCCATAGTGGTGTAGGTATCAGCATTTATAAAAATTTGAAAGTCACTTGCCGTTTATTGCCACAAAATGCTTACATTATACACAGCAAAACCATAGGAAACTCTTACTATTGTCCTATGCTTATTAATCATTGCCAACACTTATTGTTTATTAATTATATATACACATGCTTATTTATGAAATACTTAAAACAGTGTTTTGACTAAGTGAAAATAATTCTGTACAAGAAAACAAAGAAACAAGTTTGTTGAGAAGATGGGACTCTCCTATTATGTTTTGTAGTTATTCTTATAATGCACACAGTAACCTCATCCTCCACTCCCTGTAGAGACATTTATACTGGAGAAATTGTATAATGAGGAGAGAAAAAGAAAGTGGGGAATCAAACTGGAAGTTTGACAGTAAGGTGGTACATAGGGACGTATATATGTGTGAGAAGAACGTATTGGATGCCAGGTGAGTGAAGGCAGGTATTTTGCTGGCCTTAAAATTTGTTTTAGATGGTTAAAATCTGTCAATGAGTGAAGTGGTGAAATTATAACAATAATAGTAAAAAAACCACTAATTTAAAAATTATGGTGAAAAACATGATAAGGAAAAAAAATAAGCAGAAACCCCAAAACCTAATGTAGCAACTTGGCAATTGGAAAGAAAGATGAGGAAATATATATTACCTGAATCATATCTTTCTCTTCTTCAGGGTTACTATCGCTGTGATGAAACACCATGAGCAAAAGCCAGTTGGGGAGGAAAGTGTTTATTTCTCTTGCAGCTCTATATAACTGTTCAACATCAAAAGCAGTGAGAGCAGGAACTCAAGGAGGGCAGGGACCTGGAGACTGGAGTGGATGCAGAGGCCATAGGAGAGTGCTGCTTACTGGCTTGCTCCTCAGGGCTTTCTCAGCCTGCTTTCTTATAGAACACAGGACCACCAATCCATTGTTGGCACCACCCACAATGGTCTGCACCCACTTCCATAGATCACTAATTAAGAAAATGACCTACAGTCTTGCCTACAGTTTGATCTTATGGAGTCATTTTCTCAAATGAGGCTTCCTCTTCTCTGTGTGTCATGAAACTAGCCAGTGCAAGCATCATTTGTGAATTTTGAAGAGCAAGATATGTTACTAGCACTCAGGATTTGGATAAGATCCAGAAGTTTTCCCAAGAAACTTTTCTGAGCACAGCCTATTCAAAGAAATAAAGATAGAAAGGCAAAATATTGAGTCTAAGTTGTTTCCATTGGAAATGGAAGCATTATAACTTTGGGAAAGGCATCATACCCAAATAGCAAACTACCTTGAGTTGACCTTGGAAAAATACATAAAACAAAGGGCTACAAAAGACTCCATACTTTTTGAGACTATGTAGTGGTTTATGTGGTATGGAATTGTACCCATACACTGTAAGGACCTGTATTCATCAATAAATAAAACATAAATGTTTAAATGTGTGTGCAAATAGAGAGAACTGTTTATTGAAGTAGAAGGGTTAGTTGTCTTATTATTTAATCATCTAATAGACAGTAAACCCTGATTCTATGATATATTATCCATATTGCAATTTTTATTTTTTAAATTTAGATTTTTTAAAATTAAAACATAGTTATATCGCTTTCCCCTCTCCTCCTTTCATCTTTTCCATGTGCTTCCTGCTCCCTCTCAAGTTCATAACCTCTTATTCTTTAATACTTAATGTTATATACACACACACATACACACACACACACACAAAGGAACGTTTAAATAAAACCTGGTGAGTCTGTTTAGGGTTGATGTACATATGTGCTTTTAGAGCTGATCATTTGGTATTAGGGGTTCATCCATGAAGAAGACCAATATCCCCCTCTCCATAGTTATTAATTGTAAATATCTCTTCATTTAGGGTTGGGGTCCCTGGAGATTTATCTCATCCACCTTGGCATGTCAGCTGGTATTGTCATTGTTGGGGTCTTGTTAAGGCAGGCATATTGTTGATGTTTTATAGGTGTGGCTTCCCTGTAACAGCTAGAAGACACAATCCTGCAGCAGATTTCCTGGTCCTCTGGCTACTATGCTCTTTCTGCTCCCTCTTCTATAATGTTTGTCACCAAAGTCTCAGTTTTCTACTTCCTTTCAATTTTACTAATTTTTTTTGTAGAATTTAGATTTTCTATTCCTCACTTAACTAATGTTTCATGGTCACTAATTATTTCAAGATCAGTTGATGTTTGTTTCTGTTCTTTATTTTCTCACTTGTATAAACCTTAGGTCTTGTTTAATATTGCTATGACTTGGAAGTTTCCCACAGGGCTCATGTGTTAAAAGCTTGGTCACTATCTCGTGACACTATGTAATGTGGTAGAAACTTTAGTAGGACGATCATACTGGTTGGAAATTTGGTTTTTGTGAGTGTTCCCTTAAGGGGGTTAGTGGGATCCTGGTTCCTTTCAATTTCTCCCCCAATTTCTACCCTGATGTACCCTGTGTCTACACCAGAACAAAGCATCAATGTCAGCCTACTATAAACTGAACTTCCTGAAGCTGTGTGCTCCAACAAACCTTGTCCTCCTTTAAATCGACTTCTCTTGAGTGCTTATGACAGTGGTAAGAAGCTAATTGCACAGATTAACTTGTTTTTTGTTGATTTGAAGAAAGCAGCTAATATTGACCAAATTTTAAATGTATACTCAAATACAATATTTAAAGAATCATTCTGGATATAAATTTGGGTAGCTCAGGTTGGAGCAAGGATTGCTTCCAGATTGGGTTAGGGCAGTTAAGTCCAGCGACTTTCTCATGAAACCGACTCCAGGAGTCTTTCTTTGACATGAGAGAGAACATAGTGCTTCCTTTCCACAAATAAAATTATTCTGATCAAGTATTTTGTGTATATTATTCACTGCAGAAGCACATTTGGAAATTAGATAAGAAAAGAATATATTTTATAATGACGAATAGACATTCGATTATAGTTGATGTCTGTTTGCTTCCCAGAACAGTGGGAAACTTATTCTTGGTCACCTGGAAAAGGTACCACTTAATGGTCTAACTCATAATATTAGCCAACACTTTATCTCTGTGCTGTGCAAGTCTGAGTTAAAAATACTCTAAAAAGTTCTTCAATGAACTTGTGCTACTCTGCCTGATAGGAAGAAATTAATCTCAAAGACCATAAGTAAGGAATGTCTGAAAATTGTAACAAAAAGAAGTCTGTCTTTCTCTCCACTTCGGTGGCTCTATCATTTGAACCGGAAAGGAACAGAGGCAGAGGAGATGAAATGACATCAACTCCAAGGCATGTTGGCCTCATTTCATATCTTAACTCAGAATATTTTATCTATTTTTTACCCTCATTTTCCTCTTGTTTATACATTTTGTCTTTTGTCTTTCTCTCTCCCTTCCTTTCCTCTATCTTTAGAGGCCAGTGTTTCGAGACTGAAGTTACAGCACAGCTGTAATGTTATGATAATGGTCAGGAAGAGAGAAAAGGGGCACATTTGTAAATCATGTTTCATTATGGTAGGCTTTGCATAATGACTATGGAGAGCACATGTACAAGCGTGGGCACAGACACACACACACAGACACACACACACACAGACACACACACACAGACACACACACACACAGACACACACACACACAGACACACACACACAGACACACACACATAGACATGCACAGACACAGACACAGGAACACACACACAGGCACAGACACACAAACACAGACACACACAAACACACACACACAAACACACACAGACACATATACAGACACACACAGACATACACACACAGACACACACACAGACACACACAAACACAGACACAGACACACACACAGCCTTATTCAGAGAGCCTAAAAGTTGCTGCCAAGTGGCTTTCAACCAAGTGACTGCACAATCTGGCAACAGATTCAGTGGCTTGGGCCAAATGATTGTTGCAGAACTTACCTGTGCTGAAAGGTCAGCTTTGCACTGCTCAGGTTGGGCACAGAACTAAAGGCAAACTGGATGGTGAATGGATGCCCTGAGGCATGTTCTGCACTTTGCAACTGGTCTGGCAGGCTCGGTCCCTCCACCTCTGAAGTTTGCCATAGGCCGGGGAAATGACTGGGCTGTGGCAGAGGCTGGCTAGGCAGCTCCACCAAGGTACAGTATCAGCTATGTATATAGATATTTTACTATGTACCATATCTACACACACAGACACACACACACACACAGAGACACACAGACACACACACACACACACACACACACACAC
>LOJH01042563.1:0-14171 GCA_001685095.1 Ellobius talpinus | reverse complement strand
CAGTTCCCTTACACCTCCTTTACTTTTATCATATATCTGTAATGCATTTAAAATATATGGTTGCTATTTGTTGTCCATCAGGGAACTTTTGATGTTTTTTTCTATCTAAGTCTTCATTCATTATGTTTTACTGTTTGCATGTGAACCTTCACAGGTTTGCCCAATGCACGGTGTTATTCATCCATCACTATTAATGCCCAGGGAATAGTTTCACATTCTTAGAATAAAATCCTCTTGCCTTATCCAGTAAAAACTTAAAAATGAGACAAAAAAAATCATTGGAAAATAAAATCCCATTTTTAACAGAATGGTTAAACAGCTATTGTAAAATAGAGAAAAAGTTACATAGGTGGAAAAGTGTTCAAAGGAATAAGGGGAGGAATCATGGTTTGTTCACCTTTCCTGTGTGTCCTGAACTCTGATCTCATGACAGGCCTAACTTCCCTTCAACAAGGACTTATAAATGCAGGATCAAATCATGTGCAAACTTCTAGTGAGCCTCTCCTCTCAACAAAGAAACCATTGCATGCTAGCACATGTGTAACTGACACTCCTGCTAGTTTGTGCTGTATTTTAGAGTATGGCAAAGAAGTTTTAGGGTTAAAAATTATCTTAGTAAAAGGCATAAAAATTGCCAAACTTTATGTAAAAGTTTCAATTTACAGAATGAAAAAAACTAAAACTTGTGTAGCATTAATTTAAATAACCTCCTAAACTAGAGACATCAAAATCAAATCACTGAATTGAAAAGTCTTCAAAAAAAAATAAAAACACACTTCCAACAAAAACAACTATAGCTACACAGAAAAGCAAAAATAGATGGCCAGATAACCTCTCACTGGGAGCCTTGGTGATCAGATGCCAGGGTGAGTCACATGTTTCCTGATGATTATTCCACAAGTACAGGAGGTAAAAATTTCTATCTTTGTGTTTCCTTTAAAGTACAGCTTTTCAAAGTATGATCTAATGATTCTGTGGATTTCTTCAGTGTCTGTTGTTACATTTGCATTTTCATTTCTTATTTTTATTTCTTATGTCTTTTGATTAGTTTGGATAAGGGATTGTCTAGCTTATTGATTTTCTAAGAGCCAGCTCTCTGTTTCATTGATTCCTTATATTGTTTTCTTTATTTCTAGTTTATTAATTTCACCCCTACAAATTGATAATTTCCTGTCACCTATTCCTCCTGGGAGAGTCTAAAACAGCAGCCTACTGAACGGTCAAAGATCTTCACCAAGCCCACATCAGACAGAAGACTGATCTTCAAAGTCTATAAAGAACTCAAGAAACAAGACATCAAAAAACTCAAAATAATCCAATTAAAAGTGGGGTACAGATCTAAACAGATAATTCTCAACAGAAGAATCTTGAATTACTGAAAGACACTTAAGGAACTGCCCAACATCCTTAGCCATCAGGGAAATACAAATCAAAACAACTTTGAGATACCATATTACACCTGTCAGAATGGCTAAGATCAAAAACACCAACGATAGCATATGCTGGAGTAGATATGAAGTAAGGGAAACAATTGTTTGCAGATTATTTAATTTTTAACAGTAAGGTTTTTGTAGAAAACACCTTTAAGAAAACAGCTTCCTCTAACACAGTCATAAAGGAAGTCACTCCCAAATAACCACTTAGAAACTTAATTGCTAATTCTTGGCTGATAGCTCAGGCTGATTACAAACTACCTTTTACAACTTAAATAAACCCATTTTTTATTAATCTATATATTGTCACCTGGCTTATGACTTTACCTGTCTTCCTCCTGGCGACTCCACTGACTCTGTCCCTCTTTCACCCCAGGCCTTAGTATGGTTATCCTGCTTATACTGGCTATGTTCCAATCAGCTTTTTATTAACAATGAGAGCAACAAATTTTCACACTGTACAGTATTATTTCACAACACAAAGTGAATAAACTGATTAAGATTACTATAAACTTAGAACAGTATATGCTAGATTAATAAAGATTTTTTTGGATATGGAAAGGGGGAAATCAAGTTATTAATATAATTACTTCACTGTGTTTAGTAAAAGTCATTTCCACTATCTGTAGCAGTAAGTCAACCGGCAATATTTTTCTAAATAAGACAATAGTCTTTCATGAATAGTAACAAGTGGGATCTTAAGGATGTTACTTTATGAAGTCAAAAGATGATGCATTAATTTGGTTCTATATTGCTCAGGGTTCTATAAAGTAACAGCAAACCTATCTGTGTATGTAGATAGATAGGTAGGTTGGTAGATAGATAGATAGATAGACAGATAGATAGACAGATAGATAGATAGATAGATAGATAGGTGTATGGGTATGTATGTATGTATATAAATTTATTGCATTGTCTTACATATATGGTAAAGGTAGTCCTATAATGGCTGCTTCACACTGGACAGACCAATAATCAGAATCTGAGATTTGTTCATTAAAATAAACTGATTGTCACAGCATCCCTAATACAGCATTGAAGGTCTGGAGAATTGCTTGGTTACTTCCTGTGCTTCAGTTTAGATCAGAAACCAGAAGAAACTGGCTGCCTTAGAGGTAAAGGAATAAAACAATGGCAAGTAAGGTGAATATGACAGCAAGAATGAGGGCAAACAGGCAAAAAAACACTTTCATTGCCCCATATCCTCTTATCTGAGCTGTCACCAAAAGGTGCTGCCCACATTAGGGTAGGTCTTCCCACTTTAAATAACATAATCAAGGAGGTCCTTTGCATGGGTGCTCTGTATTTTGTGTTCTAGTTGACTCTAGGTCCAATCAAACTGATAGCCAATATTAGCCAATGCCAACAAATCTTTGTCACGTATTTTCTTCTCTGAACAGATTACAAACATGCATGTTCACCATTGGCAAGCCTTACAACTGCCAGACAGATAGTATATTATCACATAGATTAAAATTGTCCTCTCTATCTGAAACTTATCAAATAGTTTTCAGCATTCCTTTCAGTTTTTATTCAGTCTTTATTGTCATTCATTCTCTGGCATTCAAATTTCTAAAAATGTTTTTTTTAAAGATTTTACTTCAAGTTAAAAATAAGATATGCATGGCATGGTTGTCCTTTGTCAAATTTTCCATTTTTTAATTTACCACTGTCTAAGTCCTGTGTCTCGTGGTCACAGAGCTCTGGGCTACAAAGGGAATTTCTATGGTTGCACTTTCCAGTGCACAAAGATTAGGGCCTTCTTATCAAGGATGTGTTTGAGCAAGGAGAAGTGACCCTTCCGACACAAACATCACTGCATTAATGTTGATGATAGTACTCTTCTCCTTATTATTGAAAAATGTTCACCAATCTTTCTGTATTCTTTATCCAACTGTTGATAAAAATAAGACGCCACACAGTCCTCTCCACTTCTCCATAACTTCCTTTCCCACCTTTTACACTGTCAATTAGACCAACATTCCAAGTCTTCTGCATTATCCCCTGTCCGGAGCCTAGGATATGCAGTTGACTCAAATAACAGCATGGCAAGAGAGGGAACATATTTCTATTCTGACTCACTCCCTTGCTTTAGGGTTGCTATGACTGGGCTCAGTCATTGCCTTCCTTTCCATATAGAGATACAATGTTTCTCAGCTTTCAGTACAATGGGATTATCTTGACTGTTTGGAAATACATCAGTATCAACATCTGCCATTAACCCCTTTAAATGCCTTGTTTTAAATCTAATTGATTTAGACAGGGATCTGGACTGAAATTTCCATAGTGAGTCTAAAGTACAGTGAAAGTCAAGAATGTTGAAGAGCTAAAAACCGCAGAATTGAAAAAAAATATGTTGTTTCATTGTCATTTGAAAGGTTGAGTATTTTTTGTCTATTTCATGGGAGAATACCATTTCTGGAGACTCATATCCTCAAAATTTAAGATATGTAGATGATTTAGAATTGTACAGGAAAAGAAAGACTGCATTGAATGAATGGGCCTCTAAGGCTAGCTGTGTCAATGGAACAAAGGGGAAGTCCATGAAGTCCATCCTGGTGCTGTGGGTGGCTCATCCAAGGCTCTTCCTACAGCAGCAAACTCGCCTAGATAGACTGCATTTGAGAATTGGTCATGATCTTATCACTTCACAGGGTGATTAATAAAATGAGTTTAGAAAATGCTTTAGACATTCCAAATTTTGAGTGTTTTTAAAAGTATTGGTTATTTTAAATGTTCTTTGTTGTTCTACATTAAGTAAAAGCATTTTCCTATGTAACTAAGAATATGTTTTATGATAAATAATATCAAGAAAAGTTTTGGGTTTTCCCATACATATACATTCAATATAAACCAGTACAAAATCTTTATAAAATACAAGAAGTAACCATTTTCTTGAAATTTAGATTGCCAGACAAGTGTTTTTACTATATAATCAGTTACTGCAAGCTGAAGAATAGCAACCTAAAAATTTAGTATCTTTTAATTAATTAATTTATTTGAGAAGGAGAGAGAGAGATAGAGAGAGAGAATGTGTGTATGTGTCTGTGTGGTACAAACAAAATAAATTTATTGTCTTCATTATGAGTTTAAATCCAAACCATGTATCTTTAATGTTTTTTTTTCCATTTTAGTGTTTTGGTTTTCATTTCGTAGTTAAGCCTTGATTAAGATTATTACACACAACTAAACTGACATCTGTATAGATATGCTATATTTTAAGTTCTCTTGGCATCAGAACAATGGCATAGAGGTTAAGTGTACATTACTGTTCTTCAAGCTAACCCTTTTCATTGAACAGAAACTTCATCAAATGGTTCACAACTACCTTTGGGTTCATGTCTAGAGACATTTGACACCTCTGGCTTCTGTGGACACCTGTACTCATATATGTATATCATTACAAGTAGTAAAAATCAATTTAAAAAAAGTAAAACGGCCTTTTATTGGAAAATCAGTGTAAACTAATTTTATCCATTACCTTATGTGTTTCTGGGCTGTATCAACTTAATTCAATTTAATGACAATCTTTCCATGTGATAGTACTGAGAAGTTGCTTCACACCATCAGTTGAGGAAAAATAAAAACTCTGGGTAATAGGTAGCATATTGACCATATATAATATGTGAAATGTATTATAAACACATGAAATAGTAGGCTGTTATGCTTATTTATGCCCTAGTTGTGGGTTTGTCTTCAGTATGAAACTTAGCAGAGCTTTTCATATAAACCACCAGTAATCAGTTTGGAAATACGGCAATAGTAAAATTTCCAAAGAGAAGGAAATAAACAATAGAAGTTATATGCAATCCCTGTCATATTGGCTCCTATTATAGGATCCTGAAGTAAACTTACTGAATTGGAACAATAAAATAAAATGTCATGTTTCTTTCCCTTGGACATTTTAAACAGCAGGAGGTATCCTGAGACTGTCAAGAGGCTCTGCAGCTACTGAATATCAAAAAAAGTTTAGGATTATAATTTAAGGAGAATGTAGTTTATCCAGACTTGGTCTAAAACTTCTGCAGCTATTTACTTTTTTCTATACACCTCTGAATTCAGTATCTTTCTCAGTTGCCTGGATTTTTTATCAGCCAGGCAGATACTTTAATTATGGGTAGGGTCTACTTCCATGTCAAAGGCATATCTATCTGTTCACACCATAGCCACTTCCACCATGCAGCATTAGACCTGAGGAGACAGCCGGAAACTCAAAGAAAAATTAGCCTTGACTTAACTAACTGAATAACTAAATGAATAAATTAGCTACATAGACATTTGTTTTGTTTAAGTGGAATGCAGCTATTACACTTAAAGCTTTAGACATCTCATCAATTAAAGCATGAAAAACATATATATGACATTATGTACTCTTTGAGTCATTTAGGATTTTGATAATGTAAACTTACCTCATGATAAGTGCAGAGAGGACTATTTTCTAAAAGAGTTCATTCTAGAAGTTTAGAATGAACTCTTGTAGAACTTACATTCAACAGATATTAATCATTTTGGTTTTTGTGAAGTTACTTCTGTAAAATGAAAAATTGGTTTGAATGATCAGTAGAGTCCCTTCCTAAAATATAAATCGACTTTGCATGCAATAAAAATGCATTTAAGATGCCTTAATAATATCCATTTTTACTTTGAATTAATAAGATACCATTAGTATGCTACTTATCTTTTAAAAACTAATAATAGAGAAATATATTTATGAGTTATCTTTAGCAAGTGTAAACTGATAATTTTGTTCTATATAGAATGATAGTGTTTTTATTATGTTCAGTTTTTAAATTTAAAATTTATGTACATCAATACTCCAAAGACTGTCTGTCTGTCTGTCTATCTATCTATCTATCTACTTATCTAATATTTTTATATAAGAGGTATATATTAAAATTTACTTAAACTGCTTAGAAGTGCCTCACCTCACTCATCCATCTGAGAAGTTTTTTTCTGTAGTAGATAAGAACAAATACAGAGACCAACAACTGGACAAAGTACAGACAGTGAGAGACCCTGGAACAGATTTTCCTAAGTGGGATGCCTTCATAAAGCCCAGTCCTCAGGAATTAGGGATATATGCAGGATAGGAAGAAAAAACGATTATGAAAACAAGATGGGATGAATGACACCAAGAAAACCGTGACTTCTGTGCACAATGGGACTGCAGCACAAATGAGCTCACAGAGACTGTGGCAGCATGCATAGGGCTTGCACTGGTCCAACCAGATGAGTCACAGCACTGAGAGGGGTAAGTGGACATAAGTTCCCATTCATGACTGAGCTGTCTCCAATCAATAACTTCTTGCAAGGGAAAAATTAGTTTTCCCAAGGGAGTCTCACTAGGTATACAAACCACACTGAAGAGGAGGTTCCATACCCAACAGTAGACAGCCAACACAAAACAAACACAATGGTGGTTTTGGAGATTTTATGTCTCATATTGCTTTGCTTTGGCATATTCTACCTTACTGGTCTTTTCTTATATATTATGGTTTCTCATTTTATGGACTTTTTGTTTTTGTTTTTAATTAATTCATTTTACATCCTGACTGAAGTTTCCCCTACTCTCCTATTCATTATTTTTGAGAAAATATGTATTAAGACTTTCTGTACATTAGTAAAAACAAATGCTTTCTGTTGTAAGTACATGTAAAAATAACTATATAAGCTTGATTATCATCATGGAGATGATGATTGATAATTTAAGAAGTAAATGAGTTTTCTTGATTATATGCATTTTTTTAACATTTTATCCAGTAATTTAACTTTAATTACATTTCATTAAATGTATGGTATGTACAAAGTAGTTTTCTCAATAATTACAATATCTAAAATAAACTACAAATTATAAGAAATGTCCACCTTACAAACCCTAAGGAAAGACAAGAACTATTTTCAGAAGTTGTGTTTCAGAAGTTCAGAATATCTGATAGCAATCAACTAATCAACAAATGACTGAAAGAAGCAAATTATAATATCCTGGCCATCCTGAAAATCTATTGGTATTATGGTTCAATTAATTTCTTTTTCTCTTTTGGGACAATAGAGTATTCTTCTTTTCCTTTTTTCAACAATCTCCAATAAATTATGAGAGCTTTCCGCTTTAATTCTTAGTTCGAGCTCTTGTTACATTGCCCTGTCATATCAATAGAAGATAAACTCCCTTCACTTTCAGAATTAGCTTCACTCTACTTTTTTCTTTCATTGTTTTTTCAAGTTTTCCATATGTTTGGCTCTCTTCTTTCCCTCTATGTTTCCTTACTTCATCGGCACAGGGCTTACACAGGACTAAAGATGAAAATCCCCAAATATCAGTAGAGCAAAGATTAATTCTGTGAAGCTATTCTATAGCTATTATAGTGTGGAGATTACTTAGTTTTCACATTCAATTTTAATAAATCCTAATGGACTGTTGGAGCTAAAATATATCAGATGAAATGAAAAATAACATTGAAGCATGATAGACCTCTTCTTTTCCTGACTCTCACATAAGTAAAGATGTGATTCATGATTCCAATTAAAAAGTGTCACTCAATTAATTATACTGATGCTATGAATATTTGCATATTAATGTTTAGATTATTAGCTATTTTATGAGTAGCTTAATTTTAAAAAGCTGAAGACAAAAGTATGAAGAATTAAAATGCTGAAGTTTGGAGTTTTCCTGTAAGCTCTGAAGCAATATAAGTTTCTTCACAGAAAAGTCATGTGATTTTACTAGCTGGCATTCAACTTTTTAAAATGTTATTTTTCTCCAAACTGTAGTTAATGTGCAATTAGGATTGCTTGCGTATATTAAAATATAAAGTCTCCCATTAAAAATATTGAACTGAAAATTTGACTTCTGACCAATACTCACTGTGCAATGGAAAATAAAAGGGGGAATATAAAAGGACAGATATAAAGAATAAATTATTAGAGACCTCTTGTTCCCAGCATTGTTAAATATTGTTCAACCCAATGAATGTAAATAATTGTGTGACATGTATTTTCGGAACTATAAGGTTTGAGATAACTAGATTAGTAAATACTGGAGTGATTCAGGTGTACCCTTTTTATGTCTGTCATTCAAATCAGTTTTGAAGGATGTGGTATTAAATGTGAACAGATTTATCCTTCAACTTCCTACATTTGTTCCTCTCTAAAGCATGTATTCAGAATAATGTAATTAACACATTTTATTGGCAGAAACTATGTATTAAACCTATACCAGCATTATACATATCTCTAAAGAATTCATACACGGTTACATTATTTTTTCAGAACATTAGATAGTACTACCCATTTTTAAAATTCTTTGTCAGATTTCTAAATACATTTTAAAATCTCCATTGTATTATATGTGATTTTAGTCATTCCAGAATATAAAAAATATTATCAAAAATGTTTGATATATTATAATTAATATCTAAATATGTGTTTTCTTTCATTGGTATTGAAAACAGGCTTTCAGATGTTTTGATGTGGGATTCCCCTCAGTATGCTATGAATGTATTTTATTACCATTGGTTATTTAAAAAAGCTGTTTTAGCCAATGGCTTAGTAGAGTAAAGCTAGGCGGGAAATCCAAACAAAGATATGGAAGGAAAGTAGGCAAGAGTCAGGGACCCCATGTATTTGCCAAAGGAGAAAGATACTAGCTGCCAGCCAGAACCTTAGCAGTAGGCCACAGCCTCATGGTGATTCACAGATTAATAGAAATGGGCTAATTTAAGATGTAAGAGTTAACTAGAAATATGCCCAAGGTATTGGCCAAACAGTGCTGTATTCAATATAGTTTCTGTGTGACTATTTGGTTCTGAGCAGCCATGAAATAAAAGAGTAGTCTCTGCCTACAAAATGGCATGTAAATGTGGGCTTACTACATCCATATAACACCTGAGCGAGCTTGAAATGGAATTCTAGACAGAAAAGAACAGAATATAGCACAGCTTCTTAGTAGCTGCATTTTTTTTCAGATGTTTGTTGGCATCCAAGCAAGGGTACTGTAGCTCCTTTAAGAGAGGTCTTCCTGATTCAGCATTGGCAGGAAAAGCTGAGGGACTTCTTTAGGGGAGGGTTTCCTGGTTCCTGCTGCCACAAAAAGGCTCTGACTTTTTTGGGAGGTCCAGCTATGTAGCATTTGAATGGGGTTTGAGAGCAGAGTGTTATAGGTTAATTGATAGCAAATTGGACCCTTTGCATCCATGTAGCTGGGGCAGAAAGCATAGAAAATAGGGCTGGCAGTAAACATACCTCCACCATATTTAACTGGGCAGAGCCGAAAGGCAACACAGACTTAGTCCTAGACACATGCACTTAGCTTTTTTAAAACAATGGTGTTTCTGGTGAGAAAATGATTACAGATATGTAATAAAGACAAATTCAGATAAAAAAAACCGCTGAATTGGTCACAATGTGTTTAAAACATGTATGTAGGCTTGAGAGAGAAGAAAAAAGAGTATAGACAGTTATAAAAAGAAATAAATAAAACAAAATCTTTAACGAAACAGAGCACAGACAGTCAAAGATTAAAGGAGTAAAAAAGCCACATAAATATGAAAAACACACAGAGAGTCTGGATTATGTATATTATGTGTTTCTTTGAACTTTTTGACTCTGAATGAGATAAGAACAAAGAGATTTTTCAGTGTACAGCTGCTAATCTAAACCAACATATATATTTTAATGTTATCTTTACTTCAAAATTTGGGTCTAAGGTATGTGGCTTTGGAAAAGAGGTTATTTCTGTTTCCACAGCAAATAGAAAGCTGTGGATTCCTTATCAGCTAATATGGTTTGATCAAAGATGACACCCTGAACCAATAGCCCTGATGCTCCAATATCCATGAAAGCTTCAGGACTGTTGGGTTAGATGGATCTACCACACAGGATTCCCCATGAAAGACCTGATTAACAGTGCTCCCAATTAGAAAGAAGTACTCTAAAGAACAATGCCCAAATTCCCAAAATGATTGTTTATAAATGTTTGTTGACATTTAAAGGGGGATATGCTATAGAGCCGAATACTTTGCATTGGTATGGATCTTGGTTTATTGATAAAAATTTAAGATCAATTTTGTTATATGTACATTTCTGCTCTTGTTTAAGATATTGTGTTTGTGCAGTTCATTTAAAAATGTAACGTATAATTGAGAAATACCAGTTAATAGATAGTCATCTATAATAGTCAAGCTTGTAGTCATGTTAGGTTTTCTAGATGTACAGAGATATATATTAGATGGCTAGGTACTATTCAAATGTTTCAAAGACTAAGAGAATAGTGCATTTAATTTTTTTAGGAACTTAGGACTTATCTCAACAATGAGATATATCTGCTCCTGGAAGCACTAATCTACTTCAAGAGGATGACAGGTATCAAAGAGGTTCTTTATAGAGTTGGTTGGCCATTTAGGCAAGAAACTGCTCTTGCCTGTACTACTTGATGGTATGATGTATGAACTAGACATGCAGGAACCACAGAAAAATGACTGCTGAAGTTTCCTAAAGGTGAAACAGTCCTTCCGGTATCTTGCTTTATGAAAGACTCTGCCAGATATTCTTCAGGACACAGAAGAAAGTGACTGACAAATTGCAAATATAGGTGAAAATATCTTTAAAATTTTCTGCTTCATGGAAATGTCTGCTGGGTACTATGAGCCTGTAGGCGAAGATAGATGACCCAACATTACAGAAGAACTTTGGTTGACTGTCCAGGAAGCAATATGTCTCTGTCAATTCTAGAATATTTGAAGTTGCTTACAAACATTTTCTTGTGTATTTGAAGAGTTGAAGACAGATGGTAATAGTTTTACTTAGTTATGATATAAGATAAATTAGATATGAAACTTCAGACTCACAAAGATAAAATAGATGATAGTATTTTTTTAACTTGCCAAATAAAAGTAGACTAAATATTATAAATGTAATTCTTACTTGATACATTTTGTCATATAACATTTTATTATGTTAAAGTTAATTTGGTTTGTGATAATGGTTAAATATATGAAAAATATAGAACAATACTATCAGAGCAATACTATACATCACTATATTAAAAGAATCAGACATCTAAATAGTCTTCAAGTCTAGGAGTAAATTGTGAATGTACATATCTCTAGAATGAAATATTTTTATGATTAAAGAAATAACCTCAAACTCCTTATCAATGGATAAAAATGTACTATGAAATATTCGAGTCATAAAGGCAAATTATTTCTTAATGGGATATATAAGTAGTTAGTATTACAAATAAAAGAAAGATAAAATAGCAAATTATGAAAACGACCAAATTCTATACCTGGATATGGAGCAAGATTTGAGGGGACTGGCATAATGAGGCTCTAGCAGAAAATATACTGTTATTTTCTGCATGTTAGTTCTCTATGATCAAGTGATTCTGTCACCACTTAGTCCCTCAGATTCGAATAGTATTTAATACAAGATACGTGTTCATCCATGTTTCAAGGGAATATAAAAATAAATTCTGAGCATGGAAAAAAGAACAAGAAGCAAAAGTCATGGAAGAGTAGCCCTATCTCTTTCTTAAGTTAGCAAATTTTATCTTCTGTACTCTCAACCTTTTCAGAATTCAGCCAAGATTTGGATAAGAAATGTGGGTGCATGGGGTTAGTGGATAGCTCACACCTAGGAGCATGAACAGGATACTGAAGATGCTGGGGGCAATGGACCATCATTCTTGTTAGGAAGAGATGTACAAATGTAGAAAGAAAACAACAGCGCATAAGCTTTTAGATTGAAAATGTACTTATACTTGTCAGCGTACATTCTCCTTAAGAAATAAGCTTAAGAATATATAATTAATACAAATCTCATTTTCTTCTCTCTCTTCCTCTCTTCTGCCCTCCTTCCCCCTCTTCCCTCCATGTACATAGAAGTAATGACCACCCAAGAAGATAAGATGAGATTTTTAAGTGGCAGAACTTGATTTATAGATATAATTTTCTGTTTTCTTTTTTCAGTGCTTGATGTCATTATCAAAATATTCAACAAATAAATCAGAAGTCATTGGAAAAGGAATTGACAATGGTTTAAGAAAGAAGTAAGTATAATATGTGCCACATCATATTGGGCCAGATGGTAAAGATGCTACGGACATATAACAAGGAGACACCCTGAGCCATTCTTAAAGTGCCTCTCCTGAGAAAAATTGGGGAAAATGTGGCTATAAAACAAAAATTGCACAATCTGTTAACATTCAAGGAATAAAATATAGAATTAGGAGTCCAGACTAAAGTAAATAAGTCAGCATATAAATAAATTGGGGTCAGGAAAAAAAACACTCTTCCTTAGAACAAAACATCCATTAAAACAGTTAAAAGAAAGGATGGAGATAAGAATCCTATCATTTAGCCACTTTCACATTCCTGTGGGACTCAGGGAAAATTCATGAATGGCTGCAGAACCTAGTCGGTGGGCACTTGATGAAAAGAAGCACGCTCTACATTTGAAAACAATGATACGGTTTAATTCAGAGGATCTCTCCACACAGAAATGATCAAGTTAATGACAATTGAAATAGCCTGTAGTCCTAACTAGTTATCCAAGTCAGAAAAAATACAATGAAAATAGTAAGACAGAATGAAAAATAAAAACAGTGTGTCTTGCCTCATCCAAGACCCGAGATATATGAGGAAATACAAACATTAGAGACAACCGGTAATAAATTAGGTAGTGATATAAGATTTTCTTCTTTAAATTTTTACTTAGTAGTTAAGTAGGAAATGTGTATCTCACACTGACAGGAAGGTTGGAGAATTCCTCTTAATATGAGGTGCAAGGTTGATAGAGAAAAATATAACAATATGCTAGTGTTCGGTTGTCTGAATGAGATAATATGGAACTTTATGAATTCTTTGCACTATTTCAGAAATGTTCTATGCATAATGTCACTTTAAAATGACAAATGATATATTATTTAAGTATAGAAAAATTAGTAAAAGTTCAAGTTAGAGGAAGTAAGATGTGTAGGGCATAATAAAAATAATTTACATGGCCTCTATAATATGATAAATTAATATTTACATATTTATGTTTAGGCCTATAAAACAGAATACATGATCTAGTAAAAATTCTACCCCTATTTTGTTACTTTTCTCATCTTTATGGTGAAATACCTCTCAAAAATAACTTAAAGAAGAATTTATTTTGGTTTGTGGTTTAAGAATAGTTACAATCCAAAATGGCAGTGAAGGCATCATGAAAAGAGTATGAGGTGTCTGATCACACGGACCAAAGACAGGAAGCAGGGCCTGGTCAGCAAATGGAGTTGGAGTAGGAAAGATCAATGCCTGTCTCAGTGACCATCTTCATATAGCAAGGTCCATCTTGCTGGAGATTATACAACCATCCAAAACAGCATTCCAGTTAGGGCCCAAGTGTGCAACACTTGACTTAATGGAGAAAATTGTACATAACCACAGAATTTTATGTCTGAGCCCACAATGTGTGATTCTTTCATTACAATTTCAAAAATCTTCAGTAGTCTCAACACCACTCAAAAGTTCAATGCCCCCACAGAGTATGATTGACTCCAAGGAGGAACATTATTTTCCAGACATAACAAGAATGATGCACATAGGAACTTACAGAAAATATGATAGGATTCACACAAGTTTAATCCAGATAGGGTCCCAGCACTGAGAAGGATATGATCTCCCATCCCTAGTCAAGAAGCTAGTTCTAGTCCAGCTGGCTTTGGTGAGCTCCCATTAGATCAGCCCCATCGTCTCAGTG
>LOJH01042562.1:0-14171 GCA_001685095.1 Ellobius talpinus | reverse complement strand
AAGAGCAGGCAATGCTCTTAACCTCTGAGCCATCTCTCCAGCCCCCTGAATGTTCTTGTATATATTTAAAAATACAGGCCTAAAATCACAATTACAAAGAAAAAATGTTAAAATATCTTGAATTATAGCCTTCTAAATCTTGATCTCCAACCTCAACATTATTTCAGACAAGAATTTTTTTGTATTTTTTTGTCTTGTGATGTTGGGGGTTGAAGCCAGGCCTTATGTGTGGCCGTATAGCACTCAATTACTGATCTATATCCCCAGCCCCCAGCATGCAAATGCTAAGGGTTATTGGACCTATTCATTAAATAAAGACATGCTAGTGTAAGTACACCACAGCACATGTGGTTCCTGAATCGAAACACCCTTTGCTTCATGGAAAAATGTAATATTCAAGATTGGAGAGATGGCTCAGTGGTTAAGAGCACTTGCTGAACTTCCAGAGGACCCAAGTTTGGTACCCAGAATTCACATCAGGCAACTTACAGCTGCCTGTAACTCCAGCTCCAGGGGAGCAGATGTCTCTCTGGCCTCCACAGGCCCCTGAACTCAGGTGTGCATACCCACACACGGATACACACATCTACACTTAATTAAAATAATAAAAATGAATCTTTAAAAAATGTATCATTTCAAGCATGTGTTACACACTGATGCTCCCATAATGACTTGCAGTGGTATTTTCTGTTTCTTTGACACAAGTAGTCTTGGTGTAGCTAGAGTCAAGCATGGGTGGTTGAAAGACAAGCACACCGTGAAGGTGGATAGAAACAGCACAGATTACAGCCCACGCTCCGCACCCTGTGTGTTCATAGACGGCAGTGAACATGACGTCACATTCTGAGGTTGGACAAGTTATGAAGTCCTTTGTCCTTCACATTTCCTCTTTCTGTACATTCTGGACAGTTAAACATTTTTCCTAACATCCCTGAAAATAATCATTATTTGAGATAAGATCATGGAATTATGTGATGGTGGGCCCACAGGACTCTTAGGAACTCTCTGATCTGTATCCAGTGTAGAAACTGAAGTCTGAGGTTAGGCAGTCTCTCCAAGTCCACATCTTATTGCTGGTAGGGCTGAAACTAAGTTTTGTGGCTCAGAATTGCATTTCTTCTTTGCCATACTGTGACATTTCCTTTACCGAATATTTTTATTATTTGAAAATTTTGTCTTTGCGTGTGTGTATGATGAGAGAAAGGGAGGAAGTACTACACACATGTAGAGGTCAGAGGACAACCACGGGTGTCAGTCCTTGCTTTCTCCTTATTTAGAACAAGGTCTCTTGTTTGTTAATCTGGGTCTATGTGAAGAATCTGGTCTGAGAGGTTCCAGGGCTTCTCCCCTGCCCACCTCCCATCTCCAGTGGGAATGCTGGGATTACAGACACATGAATGTTGGAGATGGGAACTCAGCTATTCCCACTTGCAGGCCAAGTGCTTGCCCACTAAATCATCTCCCTAGTCATTTACTTTGAGTGGGTGTACACATTATCTTCTATTAGCGCATTGATTCTTGGGGTTGTTAGTTTGTTTCTCAAAGTGCTGTTCAAACACGAAAGTTTATTAACTGCAGGGTTGGTCTGCTCTGGCACCTGGCGCCATGCTTTGCTGGACTCACCTCTACCTTTGCAGTTCCTTCCACTCGTTTCGTTGTCTTTCTCTCCTCTGTGATCCGTTATTCGTGGTGACTCCAAGAAGTGCTAAGTGATCACACTGACATTTTGCTCACTCCATTTCCTGATGTTCTCACCTCCAATGTTCTTTTTCTCCACTCCTTCCCAGTTATGTACTCCCATGCTCTTTCTTATACCTCAATCTGAAATCCTCACCTAAAGCATTTCATTACAATGAGTATCTCCTTCCTTCCTACTTTATTTATTCTTATAATCCCCTCTCCAGCAAGTCTGTAGTCACACTGGGACCTGAATCTTTTGGTTCTCAATGATTTTTTCCCTTGACTGTCCTCTCTCTAGTCCCCTCTTTACCCAGCCTACAGTCTATGTATGGCCTATCACATCAATTATTCCCTTCTGTTTCTCCACAAAGCCCTTGCTAGTATTGTCCTTATCACATGTGCCAGGAAAATCATTGATTCTGAGGGCAAGAGAGATGGTTCAGGGGTTAAAATTGGTACTGGTCTTTAAAGGGACCTGAATTTGGTTCCAAGTACCCCTATCAGGCATGTGGGTCCACCATTAGAGACAGAACTCTGGTCCACAGGTTTGGCAGCTCTTGCTAGCCCATCAAGCCTATTAGAAAAGAGAGGATGGAGGCTTTCTCAAAACTACCTGCAACTCCAGCTTCAGGGGTATCTGATGCCTTCTTCTGCTTTCCTTGGGCACTGCACTCATTTCTCTGCTGTCTTTCAAAGCAAATGTCCTTTGGACAGTTCCCTATTTTCCTTCTGTCCACTTTTTTCTCATTCTCTTCTAGCTTGCTTCATCTCCCACTTGTAATATCTACCCCAAATACTTCTTAAGGTTTTCATCAATCTCTATGTGGCTCAACTTAATGGCCGAGTCTCACTTTCTTTTTGCGGTGCTGGGAATTGAACCCAGGTCCTTGCCCATGCTCAACAAGCCCTCTACCATGAGCTGCATGCAGTCTCCACTCACTTTTCCTTTTTCCTTTCAGTGGTAGCAGTACTCATCTAGAGAACATTCATTTTTTCTTTTCTTTATTTTTATTTTCACACACACGCATGCGCACCCCCTTTTTTTTTAAGTCCAGAAGATCTTTCTGGATCAGTCTTTGTGCTGCTGAGATTACAAGCCTGCCCTGCCATGCCTAGGTTGTTCCTTCTTTCTCAAAATATGCTCTTTTAAGTTTTTGGGTTCTCTTGTTCCACATATTTCCTTTGTTGGCTCTTCTCACTCTATTGAGAACATATTCCACCTACCTTCTTTTATTGCAATAATACTTTATGTTATGTAAGTTGATTTTGAGGTATTAAATTAATCCTTTATTCCTTCAATAAATCCTACTTGATTATATCACATAGTTGCTTTGTGTTGCTGATTTCAGTTTGATATTTTATGGAATCTCTTTGTCTTTCCTCATGAGACATGCATGTATGAGCATGCATGCGTGCATCTGTGTGCACATGCATGTGGAGATCAGAGAAGTTAATTCTTCAATTCTGCATCTTGAGACAGGGTCTCTCGCTGAACCCATAGCTCACTGATTTGGCTAGGCTGGGATCTTCCTGTTTCTGTAATTATGGGTGTGCCCTGCCTTCTCAGCCTTTTCACTTCTTAAACTTCAACACTTAGGAGCCTGAACGCTAGTCCTCATTCTTTCCTGGCAAGCACATTACTAAGAGTTTCCCCCCCAGCCCTCTCGCTCATTAAAACATTCAGTTATGTTTTCTCATTTGTGACTTATACAAATTCTTTTTAAATTTATACACTAGCCCTTTATCAGCAGATAGTTTGCCTATTTTCCCAGTCTATATGTTTTTATTGATTGTTTTCATTACCATGAAGAAGTGTCTTAGTTGGGTGCAGTTCCATTTATTTCTGCTTTGATAGACTGAGTTTTTAACAGGACATACAGATCATTGCCAGGGCCAGGGCCAAGGCATTGTCTCTTGTTTCCATCTAACAGTTTTCTAGTTCCAAGTCTTTTCTCCATTTTTGAATTGATTTTTATATATGGTATAAGACAGGGAACCAATTTCATTAATTTGGAAATGGAAATAGTTTCCTCAATATTTGAGAAAGTCATCTGTCACTGTGTCTTTTGGTGCCTCTGTCAATAAGTTGGTTACATATCTTTAAATTTATTCCCGAGTTCTTTACTCTGTTCCACAAGCTTGTAGCTGTCTTTACTTTAGTGCCATACTATTTTGATTACTATAGATTTATAATATAACTTTAAATCAGCATGTGTGAGGCCTCTGATGATATTTTCCTTGACTGTTTAAGATTGTTTTGGTTCCATTGAAATTCAGGATTTCAGAAACAATCTCTATGATGTGTACTTGGAATATTGATAAGGATTTTACTGAATCTGTCTGTTGCTTAGGGTGGCATGGACGTTTTGTACAATATTAATTTTTATGATCCATGAGCACAGGCTATCTTTCCATGTATCTGTGCCTTAAATTTCTTAATTCAACATTGAATAGTTTGTAGTGTACAAGTCTTTCACTCCCTTGGTCAAATTTATTCCAAAGTATTCCATAACATGATGTATTTAATTAATTATGTTTAGGTGTGTGTGTCTGCATGTGGCTGTGTGCAAGTGAGTGCAGGGTGGAGATACAGGTAATTAGGCGCCAACCTGCGAGACATGGGTTCTGGGAACTGAACTTGGGTCTTCTGGAAGAGCAGGAAGTGTGCTTAATCTCTGAGTGATCTCTCCTGTCCTCCTAAATACTTTGATGCTATCCTTAGTGCCTCCTTAGGAAATCCCTCCCTCATTATTCGTGTGTGTGTGTGTGTGTGTGTGTGTGTGTGTGTGTAGGGACCAGAATAGAACAAGGCATCAAGTGTCCTCTTCCACCACTCTGTCTCCCTACTTCTTTTGAGGTATTGTCTCCATGAACATTTGGCTCAAGGTTTTTGGCTGGACTGGAGTCAGGAAGCCCATCAACTTCCTCTCTCCTCTGTCCACCTCCTTGAAGTTGAGATCTATGTGTGCTTTGGATGCTAGTTTGTTATGTGACTGCTAGGACCCAAACTCCAGTCCTCAGGGAGCACAGCAAGTGCTCTGACTTCTGAACCATCTCTCTAAAACCTTTTTCTTATTCTTCAGGTGAGGATTGAACCGAAGGCATTAACACAAGCTATGCAAATGCTCTGCCACTGAAACATTTTCAACCCTATTTCTATTTTAATTTGCCAGGTTTTGTGGTGGAATATCTGTTTCACTGGGCAAAGATTTGTTACATTTGTTTATGCTCCATTTGTTTAACTATGTAAAGATGTGTTGCGTTTGCATTAATTAAATAAAATTAACCTGGGCTCAGAGAAGTGGGCTTAGCAACTGGTTGATGAGAAGTAGCAAGGAGGAGCATAGTGTGTTTTTTTTTTAGTTGGGATGGTGTGGAAGGGAGTGGCTTCTGAGGTTACCAGCTAAGAAAGTAAGCCAGTTGTTACTCTAATTCTCTTAGCTCCCAGGTTTTTGATTTAGTTAGTGCTGCAGTTAGGTCAGCAGCAGAGCCTTTGTCTGGAGGAACAGAACTCCCCCAAGGCTATGGCCTTAGTAGCTGGGCTACTAGTAGTTTAAAGGGCAAGCCACTGTGAAGGTAAAACAGCAAGTTTTCAGTCTATTTTAAAGCTAATTCTTAATCAACGTTTACAATGGTTATGCCTTCTGAGTGTATTAACTACACAACAAAATACACAGGAATTTTTCTAGTTTTAAACTTATTCTGTTTGCCATACAATCATTCCGGATATTATATAGTTATTACTGTATATTATCTTTGCTTGTGTTTTCAATCTACTTATGTCTGTAGTCTTAGTTATTTGTCACTGTCTTTACTTTGTGGGGGGAGCTTGTTTTGTTAAGACAGAGCCTTGTTATGTAGTCCAAGCTTGTCTTGAACACACTATCTTCTTGCTTTGGACTTCTGAGTGCTGGGATTACAGGCATGTGCCACTGTGCAGTTTAGGTCTCGGTCTCTCTCTCTCTCTCCCTCCCTCTCTCTCTCTCTCTCGTTTATTTGATTTCTCCAGACACATTTTCTCTGTAGCTTTGGTGCCTGGCCTGGAACTAGTAGACCAGGCTGGCCTCGAACTCACAGAGATCTGCTTCCCTCTGCCTCCTGAGTGCTGGGATTAAAGGCGTGCGCCACCACTGCCCAGCAGGTGTGTTTCTTATAAGCAACATAAAATAGGGTCTTGCTGTTTCACTGGTCTGAAAGAATATACTTAGTGTGTGTGAAGTCATGGGTTCAGTCTTCAAGACTTAAAGAGGGCCAATATAAAATGTAATTGTAAGCACACTAACTGTGGGTTAGTTTGACTGAATACACTAAATATATTCTCTGCCTGAACTACACTATCTAGTCCCTCTTTTTCTATTATAGTAGTTTGTTTTGTCTTTCCTTATTCTAATGAACATAATAATTGAATAATATAAGTGTACATAGAATCTTAATATATTAAAGAAAAATTTCAAGATAAAGATTTCTCATTAAAAATGTGCAAAATATAGAAAACAGATGGCTCATTTCTGTCATCCAACCATAACTCCAGTTAATGTTAGCATACTTTCTGTTTTTGTTTTTTCAAAATGTTTGCTTGTTTTTTTAGTTTATATCATATTGTGTATATAATTATGAAATGTTTATCTTATGCAGTCTTATACAGGTATTGCTCATGTATATCAAACATAGAAATGTTATTGTTATCAGAGGGGTAGCAGTTACGCAAAGAGCCTCTCAGAAGAATTCTGAGTAAATGAAATGATTCTGAATAGCCTGTTGTTGATACAGGTGGTCACTGGTCAAAAGTGGGATGTCTGCTGGGTAAAACCTCTGAAACCGTGAGCCCAAAGAGGTCTTCTGCCCTCTATATCGTTCTCTCAAGGTCTCAAGGAATTGCCACAGCTGTTGAAAGTCTAAGACAGCTAAGTCTAGTGACTTAATGGTGTGAGACCCTTGTGTTAGTTTGTGTATTGCTTTTGGATATTGTCTTTGCTATCTTCCTTAAACAATTCCATAAAATTTTGCTTTATGTAGTTAAACACACACAAGTTCACAACCCATGTACCTTTAAAAAAAACAAGAAACAAGAACTTTTAAAAATCTTTTTTTGTGTGTGTCTGTCGAGTGTGGGTATGTGCATGCAAGTGCAGTTGCCTGCTCAGGCCAGAGGCATCAGATCCCCCTAGAGCTGGAATTAAAGGCAGTTGTGAGTTGCTCAACATGGGTGTTAAAGACTGAACTTGGGTTCTCTGCAAAAAGTGCTCTTAACCACAGAGCCATTCCTCCAGCTTATCTCCTTGACTAATTAACTGTGCCTTTTACTAGGATAACATATGACCTATTTATTCTTATCAATGCTTATCTTAAATTTTGATACATATATCTGCTACTGATATCTAAATGAGCAATCTTTTGTTTGGTATTTTCTAGGTATATAATTCTTTTTCCTTTCCTAAACTTTTTTGACCATGTGTTTTAGCCATATATCTTGTGACTGACCTATAGCTATTATTTTTTTAAATTGAGCCTAAACATAGATGTATTATGTCACATTTTATAGACAGTTGTAACCTATTAACTTTTATTATGACTAATTATATCCTTGGACTTCTTTCCATCATCTTGAGCTAAATATTTGTCATATGTTAGTTTGCCTGACCCACCATGTTTCCCTGTCTCTCTTTTTTCTCTCTCTTTTTTATTTACTAAGCTTTCTTTAGGCCATGTTTGTCCTTTATTGGTTTGGAAGTTAAACTTTTTATTTTCTTCATTTTGGTGTCTCCCAATGTAATCAGAGTTTTCCTGTCCCAACTGCCTGTTCTTCCCAAATAACTAACTTGGAAATTGAATATAAATTATAAATGCTCGGCTGATAGGTCAGGCTTGCTACGACCTAACTCTTACATTTAAATCAGCCCATATTTCTTATCAATGCTTTGCCATGTGGCTCATGGCTTGTTACCTCATTTTCTACACATCCTGCTTCCTCAGCAGTTGGCTGGTGTCTCCTCTGACTCTGCCCTTCCTCCCATCATTCTCCTAGTTTGGTGTCCCGCCTATAATTCCTGCCTGGCTAACAACCAATCAGCTTTTTATTAAACCAATCTGAGTAACAGATTTTCAGTGTACAAAAGGATTATTCCACCGCATCCTGGTGTTCCACGTACATGTTAGTAACAGTTTATTATACTGAAGGCATATAATTTAATTATTGTCATATAATTTAAATAGGCCTATTGTAGGATAGCTTCTGGTTATAAATTCCCACCTCCTTAGAGAAGAATTTAGAATTCTCAACTTGGTTCAAGTGAGTGGAAGGCATGCACAAGCCAGCCTGGGTCCTCAAGGCCTGGGCTTGTGAGAAGATATCCACTGACCATTCTGGGTTCCTCAAGGTCTGGGATGGTAGGAAGACATCCACAGGCCTGCCTGATGCCACTCAGCTCAGGTAGGTAGAAGCTACTCATAGGCCAGCCTGGGTACTCAAAGCCTAGGATGGCTGAAGACATTCACAGGCTCACCCGGTGCTGGGCAGAAAGGTGCCATTATTTTGAGCAAATGTGTGGTGAAAAAAATGGGAGAGATAGAAGTAGAATGGAAGACGTGAAGGTGGCGGGAACAGGATGATATGGGTAGCCTATTATGGAATATTTGTATTCTGTGTGAAGATAGATTGTGATTGGTTTAATAAAGAGCTGGATCAATAACTAGGCAGGAAGAGGTTGGACGGGACTTCTGGGGAAAGAGAGGACTCTGGGAAGAAGAAAAGTAGAGTCGCCAGTCAGATGCAGAGGAAGCAGCATAGGCAGTACAGAAAGATGAGGCAACAAGCCACATAACAACGTAGGTTAAAATAAATGGGTTAAGTTATAAGAGCTAGTGGGACAAGCCTAGGCTAAGACCAAGTTTCCATGTTGTTATTTGGGAGATAGCTGGCAGGCAGAGAAAGACTTGTTACAGTAGCCTGTTTGCCATGAAGGGACATGGTGATGTCCAGGCTTGGGCTGCTGCCAAGGGCCATGACTGGGTTCATTGTCCTACCAAAGCCAGGCTCTGTGTTGACATGTGTTATCTATGTTGCCACCAAAGGCCACAAGGATGCCCAGTGTCTGGGCTGCTACCTATGGCCATGCAGGTGTTGGAGGGCCATGCTGATGCAGGGGCCTTAATATTCTGAGTGGCCTACACTGCCACCTAATGCCATGGTAATGTCCAGGGCCAAGCTGCAACTGAGGGGCATGTCTGGGTCCATGGCCCTACTTCAGCCAGGGTCTGAGTTGATGTCCTTGGCTCCTGTTACCACTGAGGGCCTTGTCAATGCCCAGGGTCTGGCCTGCCTCCTGAGGCCACATTGGTGTCTGAGAACCATGCTGCCATCAGGGTCATACTGATCTGGGTGACCTGAGCTGCCACAGGGGCCATGGTTGATGTCTGGGCCCAAGCTGTTGCTGAGGGCCATGTCTGGGTCCTGCTGCAGGTGGGGTATGCATTAATTTCTGTGGTCCGTGTTACTACAGGAGGCCATAAGAACCATATATGATGAAATTCAAGGGCCAGGCTGAGCCAGCCCTGCCCCTCACTGGACACTGCAGCAAGAGAGCTGGCCCCAAACCTCACCATGGGCTTGGGAGAACTGGCCCTGATGGCATGGGCCTAGGAGAGCTGGCTCCACCCCTCACCTAAAGAGAGTGGCTCCAGCAGCCAGTTCTGACCAGTTCAACTACCACTCCGGTCCACATTCAGGGCCTTGGGGTAGCCCACCCTAACATCTACCCCATCTATGACCTACTGGACCATGTGACAGGACTAGATACCCAAAGGATCTCCATGACTCAGGGTGGCCACTGGATATTTGGGGAGGATTTTTGGTGAGGATCCAGTGATGATGGTTTACCTGAACCAAAAGCCTTGAACCAGGCTCAAAGCAATGAACATTTACAAATAAAGTTGAAGGAACCAAATGGTATACTGCATGACACACACTGACTCCCAATGCCATTAAGACAAATAAAGAGATGTTGGAGAGGCAGAAAGGATGGAGGAGCAAAGTGTTTTGTTTGGTTGGTTTGGTTTTAATTTTTTTTTAGTTTTTTGTTTTTTTGGGGTAGGGATGCTGCAAGGGTGAATGAAGGGCAGATATGGAGAGATGGGAGATGAGCTGCATTGGGGTGTATGATGTGAATTCCCGAAGAATGAATAAATTATGTTGGGAAAAAAGAATTCAGAACTCTCATTTTCTGCTTCTCTTGCAGCTAGCAGGAGGCCTATGGGTTAGGCTATGCAAACCAGAAGGACCAGTGGAGATGTGAGAGATGGATGCACACAAGCTCTGCGCACAGCATGATGTTGAAAGCAGAGGAAAATGAAGCTAAGCTGAGCTCCTGGTATTTGATGCTGGATGGAAATAGCAGTGCATCATGTCAGTTCTGTTGTGTGGGTTATGATGTTTTCCCCCCAAAAGACCAACCTTGTTTTTTCTAGCTCTCCCAATGATTCTACACTGTTCTCATTTTAAGAAACCCCGGCATGGAGTACCCCCCCACGGGTATAAAAAGGAGTTTAATGGATATAACAACTTGTCAAAGTCTAAAGTCAGTGAATATTCTCATTCTGAGTAAGTCTAGAACATCTTAACTCCGACTGGCTCCTAGTATAATCTATTGTATTCCAAGGGTTAGTAGTTCATTTGCATCTAGTTTTCAAGTCCTAAAATATCAGAATCTAAAAAAAACTACAGCTTTGAATTGACCAAGATATTTACTAATTCATTCATTTATTCTTTCATATCTAACCTCATTTCTTTTTTTGGGATTTAACCTCTTTTTTTCTTTTAATACTATGTCCTTCAGGATTTCTTTCTTCCTTCTTTTTAAGATACAGTTTATAGCCTCGCCTAGCCCTGACTCCATAAGTAACTGAGGCTGATCCACTGAAGATAATTCTCCTGTCTCTACATCCCAAGGGCTGGGGTTTTCGACATGTACACACCCAGTTTGTAAAATGCAGGGGATTAAACCCAGAGCCTTGTGCCTGACAGGCGAGCACTCTACCAAGCTGCATCAACAGTCCTTAGATTTTTTTCCAAGAAGCATCTGTGAGTCTGAATATTAAAATGTGTTTATCTTTTTTCTTGAAAGATAGTTTAAGCCTGGTGGTGGTGGCACACGCCTTTAATCCCAGTATTCGGGAAGTAGAGGCAGGTGGATCTCTGAATTTGAGGTCAGCCTGGTCTACAGAGTGAATTCCAAGATAGCCAGGGCTACACAAAAAGGCCTGTCTCAAAACAAAACAAAAAAAAATAATTTAGCTTGTTTTCCAGTTATGGAGAGACCTTTTCCATCTTCATTGTTGCTGAAATACCTGCTGACAAGTTCCTTTTAGGTCAGCCTGATTTACTCAGTGTGAATTAACATTTCCACATTCTGCTTAGTTTTCTCGACTTTCACTACTACCCGCTTCATTTTTAGTTTATTCCTACAGAGACTCGGTTTCTTCCTTTAACTCATGCTTTTCTTCAAGTCTGAACCACGCAGACATTGTTATGTATATTACCTCTCATTCACGTTCTCCTCCCCTCCTGCTAAACTCCTTGGGAGAAACACTTAGGTCCTCGGGCTCCGCACTCACTTTCACTGCTTTGCAGTCTATTATTTCCATCTTATTGGTAGTTCAGATTCTTCAGAAAAAAAATCATTTTTATGCAATAGGGATTATCTGGCTAAAAAAAACCCTCAAAATTGTCTATTTCCTACCATAAAGGGTGCTCTTCTGGTTGTTAAGGGCAACCCATATCAGGTCCTGCCAGTGGTAAGTTGGGTGACTCTGGGCACAATTAGCTTCTTTAGGTAGCAATATAAAAACGTTAATGAAAATTACATTAGGTAAAGAATATAAGGAAGGTACTTAGTAAGTGTCTAACATATAGTAGATAAGGAAATAGTTTTTGTGGTTGCTTAGCTTACAGTAACTTCCCTGGTGGTTGTATCTGTGCGATTTATTTTGAACACAAGTTCTGAAGGAGACTGTCATCAGTTCCCAGACTTGCCAGGAGTGAATGGCTGAGGCATGGACACATGGGTTTAAGCCAACTAGTCAGTCTTTACTTGAGTCTTGTTAGTAGCACTATTTTATGACTGAAAAGTACTTACTGTGTGAGCAGGGTTGCTGGAGGATGTCAATGGTGTACAGAAACAGAAAAGGAGACCTAAGAATTGGGAGATGGCCTAGTGGGTAAAATGCCTGCTGCACGAGCACGAGGACCTGGGTTTCGATTCCAGATCTCGCTGGCCAGAGAGTTCAGCCAAAACAGCGGTTCCATGTTCAGTGAGAGACCTGATTTGAAAAAATAAGGTGCAAAGCGATTGAGGAAGACATCCTGTCAAGTTTTCACAAGGGTACACACCAGCGCACATTCATTCATACAACACACACACACTGATGGGGGGGATTATGGGCATCATTTTAGTATTTGGCCTCACTGGTTACAATGATGTAGTTAGGACTTTTCAGGAATATGGACTTTGTTTTTTTGAAACAGGATCTCCCTATCCTGGTCAACTTGGAACCATGTAGATCAGGATGGCCTCAAACTCAGAGCTCCACTTGCCTACTCCCTCGTGCTAGGAATAAAGGCATATTCTACCACACCTGGCTGAGCTCTTTAAAATTTTAACATATGAAGGAATAATAATATATTTTAGTGCTAACAGAACTTGAACATCAATATTTTCATTTTATTGCTTAGTTACATAAAAGTTTTATTTCTTTTTTTTCCAGAGTCAACATCTGTTACTATCTCAACAGCTATGGAAATGTTGTTAAAATACTAATATTAAATTTGGATGGTCCTTCAGAATTTCCACAGCCTTTCATTATTCTGCTTGACTGTGAGATGAGTAGGCTGGGGTAAGATTGAGCTTAGTTTTCTTTCTTTCCTTCTTTTTAAATAAAGAGTGGGCAAGAGACACAGGATGTTAAACAGTGTTCAAAGTGGAGAAAGGTGAGCCCACCTAGGACTGAAGCCACCTCTGCAGCATGATCACGCCCACAATAATGCAGAGACTGCACGCTGTAAAACATTTCCATCAGTTACTCTCAGTTAAAATTTCATCAGCTCAATCCTAACACACTGAAGGGCACTTTTGGTCCACTCTCAACCCATACCCTCAAAGCCACTTGTATGCTCCCCAAAGACAGTCTGTGCCGTGTTCCTAACCAATCTCCTGTTGTGCTTTTAAATTCCAGAACTTTAATGCAGAGAGATTCCTGCGTGTGGCTGTTTGTTTAGCTGTATTAATATCTGGGTCCACCTCCAGTGGTAACCAGGCATATAGAGGCGAGTAAAATCTTACGTCCTTGAGCAAGCTAAAGCTTGGGAAATAGAAATCAGAAAGTGGTGTAGGAAAAGCTGTCACAACACCTTCGTCTTGCAGGACTCAGGGGCTTTCCTACCACCAGCTCATTCACCTTCAACGCACTGATGAAGAGAGATGAGTGGCAGAATTCTTATTTCTTCTCCAGAGCTGGAGAAAGAATTGGATGCTGGAGAAAATGCAAAGCAAGGACCATTTGTCTCCCTTGGAAGCCTCTTCCATCAGTTACGGGAATTCCTCCATTTTAAAGTAGAAAATATCATCCATGGCGAAAAATATAATTTTAGAAAAAAGATTCTTTCAACAGATGGTTATATTAAGAGATATCAGAAGGCTCATAGTATTAGTGAGTTCAATCTTGCACTTTGATATTTTCTGTTCCTATGGGGCTAAAGAGTTGTTTTTAAATGTACTGGTATAATAAACCGACAGTCCTGGCACAGATCCGAATTTCTCTAGACTGCCATTAGGCTCAAATAGATTCTCTAAATAAAGTGTCCCAAGAGACACAATGATGCAGGGGAAACGGGAGGTTTGTTTTTTAAAGCAAGCCTCACGTTTGTCTTCAAACCATCTGTACCTTTTATTAACCAGGGGCTGGAGCCGCCCAGGCGGACAGACACAGGCGAACAACAATCTTCTCCCACACAAGCCTGGAATGGTAACAGTGTGCAGCTGCCTAAGAAAGAAAAGCCTCTTCTGAGCTGTGGGTTGGCGTGGGTGTGTGTGTCAGGGTGAGGGAGTCATTCCTCTTCAACATCCAAGGATGCTATTTATTGGAAATCTTGCACATCTTTTTGCAAAAATTGATTCCTCTCGAGTGGGAGGCAAAACCCTTTAGATGATAAAGAAAAGGGGAAAATTACATGCAAGATTGAAAGGGGAGCTTTGGAGAGAAAAGCTTGGCGGTCACAACCTGCTCTGGCTATGAAGACCACGCCCTTCCGTCCCGCGTGCCAGCAGTCCCCCGTGATCACTTCGCCCCCAAAACCGCGGAGGCATTTTCATTCTCGCTCCACGTGCGAGTCCGGTTCCCCGGTACCCTCGCTACTCTCATGGAACCAGCACCAGCCCCGAGGCCCCCCCTTGCACCCGCTCCAGCTGCTTCATTCACACCTGGTAGAGCCGAACCTCTGC
>LOJH01042560.1:3721-14171 GCA_001685095.1 Ellobius talpinus | reverse complement strand
ATGTTCTACCTTTAGGCCCAACAGATTCACTTTCTCACTGAGTGTTACCCAGCGTGAATGCATATCTCTCTGTCTCCCTGCTCGGCAGGGGAGTTCAAGGGCCAGCTGTGCCATGTGGACTCCCGTTCACTGTCCACTCCTTTCCTTTCCCTAACCCATAGTTTCACATTCTCCATGGAGCCATGCCCTTGGAGGTGAGAATGGGGCTGCCCTAACCATGTTATCCAAAATGAGGAGCCCCCTGGCCCCTTGTTTGTGTGCCCCCCTCTTTTCCTCTATCTCATCATTACTTCTTTACGTAATGAAAATTGTTTTTAGGTTTTAGAACTGTTTCAGTTACATAATCTATTCTTATTGACTATCCTCAACCCAGTTCCTAGGTTTTCATTAATGGTGATAATTTTGATGACAAAGACAATATCATGGGCTGCAGAGGTAGCTCAGTGTGCTCTTTCAGAGGTCCTGAGTTCCATTCCCAGCAAGCACATGGTGGCTCACAACCATGTGTAATGATATCTGGTGCCCTCTTCTGGTGGCAGGCATACATGCAGGCAGAACACTACATAATCTTTAAACACATATCAAGCACATGGTGGTTTATAAAGGTAAAAAATGGGAAACCCCGTTAGGATGAGGTGTTTAATTTTAATTGGGCATGTTAGTTAGTTGAGCCAAAGGGGCCTTTTGATTGTTGGACTTCAATATTTTGATAGCTGGACCTTAGTAGCCAGCCTCAGGAGGAGAAAGTGGCCAAATACAGGAATGGGCCTTGGGGGCTAGCTTTAGGAATGGAATCTAAAGGTTTTTAGCAAGGCAGAGAAAATGGGGAGAAGGGCAAGCCAGCCAGAGCTATGCTTGCCATGTCAGCCACGCTGAAGTTGGCCTGAGTTCCTTTGCTTTCTGAGGTTTAGGTGAGAAAATAAACAGGGATATGTGTGGAGCCATGACTTGCAACACAGTTTCCATGGTGGATGCCATGTGGTCCCTTTCATGTCCATTGTCCTCCACACAAAAGGCTATTACAATCCCACATTAAAATTATTGAGAATATTTAGAGTCAGCTGTGGAGAGAAATATAGCAATGAAATGTTGTGGAATATTAGCTGAATATGTGTTACATTTGTTTATGTTGAGGAACATTATCTAATGATGCAAAGATGTGTTGCATTCTTTTATGTTGAATTTGGTTAACCCTGTGAAGCTGTGTTACTTTGCCTGTCTATAAATACCTGCTTTGTCTAATAAAGAGCTGAACAGCCAATAGGTAGGCAGGAGAAAGCATAGGCAGGGCTGGCTGGTAGGCAGAGAGAATAAACAGGAGGAGAAATTTGGGAAGAAAGGTTTGGAGAGCAAGAAAAGGAAGAGAGGAGGACTTTGGGGGCTCCCCAGCTACACAGAAAGCCACGGAGTAAAAAGGAAAGGAAGGTATACAGAAAATGAGAAAGATAAAGCCCAGAGGCAAAAGGTAAATGGGTAATGTAAGTAAGGAAAGGTGCTAGAAATAATCCAAGATAAGGCTGGGCATTCATAAGTAATAAGCCCCTGTGTGATTTATTTGGTATCTGGGTGGAAAAGACCGAAAGAGTAAAGAGTGTGTAAAAAATAAAATAAAGAACCACCAACTACAATGGAGTTAAAAAAACAAATGAAAAATGGTTGTTGGGCGGTGGGGGCACATGCCTTTAATCCCAGCATTCGGGAGGCAGGGGCAGCTGGATCTCTGAGAGTTCAAGGCCAGCCTAGGCTACAGAGTGAGTGCCAGGACAGGCTTTGAAGATACACAGAGAAACCCTGTCTCAAAAAACCAGAAAAAGAAGAAAAAAAAGAAAGAAAGAAAGAAGGAAAGAAAGTGAAAAAAGAAGGAAAAAAAGTACTGATTTATGAACAGGGAGGCAGCCACTGTCTTAAGAAGAGGCTGCATTCATTAGCACAGAAATGGGGCCACCATGAGGAAGAGAGCCAGAACTAGAGTGTGCTTGTGGCTGATTTTTTTAATAGACTGTGAGTTGAGTATGCCTGTATGGAGTGGAAAAGAGGAGAGGGAGCATAGGAAAAAGCAAAGGACCAATGCAGAGAACAGTCCTGAAGGAAATCAGGTAGAAAAGCAACACAAAAATGTCCACAGCTGTGGAATCAGACAGAAAAAGAACAAAGTCCTTGCAGAACCAGGATCCTTCGGGCGTGGTCAACTCAGCTCTTCTAGAGCCAGCAGCACCTGGCCTGCAGTAGCTCTAGAGGGGCACAGAGCTGCCCTTTGGGACCCCTATAGCAGCTGCCTTTCCCTGTTAATGCCCCAAATGGCAATCTCTCCTGAAGGTAGGTGTTGAGATCCACACAGCTTAGCTATGATATTCATGTAAGGATGAATCCCAATAACTATTTGTAGCATGAGTTCTAATTGTTCTTAATAATAAAATCCCTGAGTCAGATATAGGGGTTAATGCAGAAAGATCAGAGAAGCAGAGCAACCAGCAACTAGAGTTCTTACCTCTACCAATGCTCAGACCAAAGGGGCGATCCTATCTCTACGAATCCTCAGACTGCATCTGAATTCCTGTCTCCTCCCGGCTTACATTCCTCTAGATGCCCAGCCAGATCATGTCTGTCTCCACCTCCCAAGTGCTGGGATTACAGGTATGTGATCCCAGCTGCTGGAATCATCTTTGTGTGAGCTCTGTTTCTCTTTTAGACAGATTCAATCTCGTGTAGCCCAAGGTGGCCTTGAACTCACAGAGATCCATCAGCCTCAGTTTCCTGAGTGCTGGAATTAAAGGTGTGTGCTACCACTGCCTGGCCTTTATGGCCAACTAGTGGCTTAGATCTGCACTCTGATCTTCAAGCAAGCTTTATTTGTTAGATCACAAACAAAATATCATGACAACTATTTTCATAGTTTAGGAAGTGTTACTTTCCAGGAGCCCGACTGTCTTAAGTCTAAGATAAGAATGTTGAGTCTTCATAGTGGAATAGAGATAATCGCACAGAGTACTTAATGGTGATAAGGGTGCAGGAGCTGCTCTCTGGGGTGTTAGAATAATGTAATTGCTTGCTATTGAGTTGTTTCATTTGCATAAAACTTTAGAAACTACTAGAGCACATTTAACATATACTAAGCGTGCAGAAATTCAAACTATCATCATTCCCACTGTTGAAGAGGGTCCCAGATTCTGGGCATGGCTTGAACCACCAGAACTGTGACATTCCATGAACTCTTCCAGGCTTCTGTTCTCAGGTACCATGTTAGTTAATTTTCAGTTAATAACAGCTGCGAGTGAGCAGTGGCGTGGAATGAGACAGCCTGCTGGCCTTGCTAGAATTCTGTCTCCTCCGGGGCCAGGCAAAGGGAGGCTTTGAGGGAGAGAAGCCCCTGGCTCGGTTTATTGTGCTCGCCACAAGCCACAGGCTTCTCAGCTCACTAGCTCTTTTAGAACACAGTGTTGAAGACAGCTGCAGTCTGCTGAGTCTCTGCTCCTGGGTATTCTGAAGGCTGAGTCTGCTGTGCACTTTCTGTAATCGCTGGGTCAGCTTGACTTTGATCTGCAATTTCAACAGTTTTCCATGTTTCAAACATGGTTTTAAAGCCACTTTCTTGAGATTTAATGCCCTACTCTATAATTCACCTCTTTTTAGTGTGTGTGATTACATTAACTCAGGAGCTTCTGGGCTCAATCTGTGCTCCTCCTCTGGCCTCCTGAGTAGCTGGGGCCACAGCTGTGCCTCCACACTGCACTTGTAATTTATTCAAGGAAAGGAGCATTCGGTTTGGCTCACAGTTTGAGGGTGTAGTCTGTCTTGATGAGAAAGCTTTGGATGTATGTATGTATGTATGTGTGTATGTATGTTTTGTGAGTCAGGGTCCCATGTGTTCAGGCTAGCCTTGGAGTTGTTATGCAACCCAGGTTAGCCCAAAACTTTTGATCCTAACTCTCCCCCCCAGTCGCTAGTAATACAAAGCTGTATAGCCAGGCTCAGTCTCTATGGTTACAGGGATGAAACCCAGTGAATCTTTCATGGCAGGCAAGCCCTTTATGTTCTGGGTCAGTAGGCAGCCATCTTCCCATGCATCCTAGCTAGCTTTAACTGTCAACTTAGCACAGCCTAGAGTGACCTGAGAAGGGAATGTCAATCTAGGGATTGCTCAGATCAGATCTGCCTATGAGCATATCTGTGGGGGATTATCTTTTTTATAATTTTAATTAAACTTTAAAATTTATCTTACATACCTACTACAGTTTTCCCTCCCTCCTCTCCTCATGTTCCCTCCCCCTACCTCCCTTCTACTCAACCCATCCACTCCTCCATCTCCCTTCAGAAAGGGTAAAGCATCCCATGGGAGTCAACAAAGCAAGGCATATCAAGTTGAGGCAGGACCAAGCTCCTGCATCAAGGCTGAGTGAGGCATCCCACCATAGGGAATGGGTTCCAAAAAGCTAGTTCATGCACCAAGGGCAGGTCCTGGTCCCACTGCTAGGGATCCTGTGGGGGACTGTCTTGATAGATGACTGATGTAGAAGGGCCCCACCCACTATGGGCAGCACTGTTTCCCCGGACAGATGGGTCCTGGACTGCATAAGGAAATCTAGCTGAGCAAAGTAAGTACAAGGAAGCCCAATGAGGAATGTTCCTTCCTGGTCTCTGCTTCAAGTTCCTGCTTGGATTCCTGCCTGACTTTCCTCAGCAATGGACTGTGACCCAGAAGTGTTAGCCAAATAAATCATTTCCTCCTATTAGTTGTTTTTGGTCAAGGTGTTTGTCACAGCGATAGTAGAAACCTGTGCTTCTCTGGTTATTTCTGTAGACAGATGAGTCAATTGCCTGGGCAGTTTTCTGGCTAGTGAATAATGAATGTTTCAGCCCCAGGATGCCAGCTCTGAGGCTGCACCCAGGGTTGCATTTAGGAAACCTTCAAAGTAGCGAGGGTTCTCTAAGGATCTTTAGGAAAAGGCATCTTGAAAATTCACTCTCTGAAGGCTAGACTTTTTCTGTCTGAGGGTAACAAAGAAACAGAGGCTTTCCAATGGTAACCTAAAAAAAAAAAGGAACAAGCACACACTTTCCCAATGCTAACCTTCTCTTTTCCTTCAACTTAAATAATCTATTTCTTGATAATCTCTTCACGCAGTCACATCTCTCTCTCCACACAGCCATGTGCTTCTTCGTCACACGCGTCTCTCCTACATGCGCACCTCTCTCTATACTGCTGCATCTCTGTATCTCTACCCACTCAGCTGCGTCTCTCCACACTTCCCTCTCAGTTCTCCTCACATCCCCTCACACTTCTCCCTCTGTACATTCCTTCAGCGCACACATGCGTGCACACACGCATGCACACATGTATGCACGCGCACACACACACAATCTCATCTCCTTACTCCTCCCTCACATTTCTCTCTGCACACTCAGCTACACCTTCCTACCAACACACACACACACACTTCTCTCACGTTTTCTCCTAATTTCTCCTACATCTCTCCTGCTTCTCCTCACAGCCAAAGCCTCTGGACAGCCATGAACCACATCTCCGGGTCACAGCGCTTCTTGAATGAACAACGAGAAACAGAGCCAAACTGACCACAGTTTCTCTCAGGCTAAGGAGGTCGCCCTGACCGGCCAGTGAGTAAAGTAAGCAGTCAGGGTTCCCAGACAGAAAGTGACATTGACATTCAGGACTGAAACAGTAACAGTTAGCTGGCTGAACCTTGAGGTTGGGGAATAGGTGCAGAAAGTCCATTGCTGAGAAAATTTTGTCTACTAAAGCTGCTGCATGTTTTGGCCTTGGATCAACAATAAACACCTGGGAAACTGACCTCATGTATTTGTCTCTAGGGACAACCAGATATTCGTCTCCAGGGGCAGCCAGGTTGCTTTGAATTTGTTCTGAAGTCTAAAGTCAGCTGTCTTAGTGACTGAGAATACTATTGCTTTCTTATGTCAGTCTAAGAAAAGATATCTTAGTATTATTTCTATTCATTAGAATCATAAAACTTAAGCAGAAATAATCTTCCTGGCCATCCACAGCTGTATGTGTGCCCAGTTGATGGAATAGTTTCATGAGATAAACACACAAGCAGTGGGAATAATACCCAGAGCTGTTAGTGGCACGTGAGAAAAAGTACAGAGACAAGCAGCTATCTACAGCCAGTGACCCCACAGTCTTCCCAGGTGGGGCTCCCCATCAGAGGGTCACTCATCTGGTAGGTAGGCCTGTGGAACACTAGTTGTCACCTACTGTATACTCCCATAGCCTCTGACACATCTCTTTGTATTTTGTCTAACAAGGTCATCAGAACTTTCAGTGCCCCCAAAGGGACCCCTCTAGAGATACTACAGGCCATGAGCCGCTGACTCTAGAAGTGCCAGGTTGATTTCAAGCCAGAGGGATCCTGGTTCTGCAAGGCCTTGTGTTTTCGAAAGGACTTTGTGTTGGGTGTTAGGAAAAAATAATAAGAGGGGCGGCTCCGCCGGCACAAAGAAATCCAATTAGGGCAGATCAAATCAAATTAAAATGCCCATCGTTTTATTAAATACAGCGTTCTCGGGTGGCCAAGCACATGGCAGGGAGACAGAAAGTGGGGAGCACATGCAAACCTGGAACCACATGTTTCTCCTCTGGGAGGCCACTTAAATACCCTGTGGGCGTGGTCCTGACCCTCCCCCAGGGAGGGGTCATGCTGGGATTTGGAGTCCAGACTAATGCAACTCCCATGCCAGGGGGCTGGGCTGGGATGGATGCCGGGGCCTGGGGCTACTCTCCAGACTTAACATTGGGGTTCCTTGAAAGTGTCATGGCTGACAGTGAAGTGATATTCAGAGAGGTAGGACTGAAGTTGGTTCAGGAGCACTTTAGTTAGCTGGGCTGATTCAAACTTCTGGAGTCCAGGTCCAAGTAGTTTATTTTTTACATATTTAAACACAGTAAAACTTTGGGGGAAGTTTCCTCGTTGATATGGGATGCCCCTCTGTATACTATGAATATGCTTTATTACCATTGGTTATTAAAAAAGTTGTTTTGGCCAATGACTTAGTAAAGTCAGGCCAAAATCTGAACAGAGATATAAAGAGAAAGTCATTGGAGTAAGAGAGATGCCATATAGCTGCCAAAGGAGACAGATGCTGGACCCTTACCAGTAAGCCACAGCCTTGTGCCTATACACAGATTAATAGAAATGGGTTAATTTAGATGTAAAAGCTAGCTAGGAATATGCTAGAGTCATTGGTCAAACACTGTTGTAATTAATATAGTTTCTGTGTGATTATTCCGGTCTTGGGTACTTGGGAATGATCAGTCTCCTTCTACAGCTCAATTATCACAATAAGGCGTAAGGTATGACTGAATTAAAACTCCCTTGCAAAGTACATGTGACATCTTCCACAAGAATGGGTTCTGATAACTAAAAAACAATCCTCAGGATAAGAGCTTAGGAAGGAAGGGTTTGTGTTAAAGATTTATTTACATATATGAGTACTCTATTTGTGTGGTGCTTTATGCCAGAAGAGGGCATCAGATCCCACTATGGATGGTTGTGAGCCACCACGTGGTTGATGGGAATTAAACCAGAGACCTCCGGAAGAGCAGTCAGTGCTCTTAACGCCCGAGTCATCTCTCCAGCGGGAGGAAGAGTTTGTTATAAGCATAAGCACGGGTAATATTGACTGCGAAGAAGCCTGGGGGATTCGGGCAAAGCCTGGCTCCATAGAATAGCAAAAGATCAGCAGGTTACTAACCAGCATCCATTGCAGCCTTCCAGGTGAACAAGTGTCAGTTTCTTCCGTTGAAGAATAAAGCCCGTGTGTTTTACATTTCTGGTTTCTCCAGCGCTTATCTGTGAGTGTGTGGACCTCGTGCCCTCCTGTGACTTTGTTCCTTTTCTTATCTGATTGCACAGCTGTGGGCATTTCTGTGCTATTTCATACCCAGTTTCCTTCAGGACTGCTCTCCGCATCGTCTCCCCCATCCGCCCTCTTCTCCACTCAGTGTGGGCATGCTCAATTCCCCACACTCTAGAAACATAAATCAGCCTACTACGCACTCTCACTTCTGCCTCTCTTCCTTATGCTGGCCCCATTTGTGTTCTCATTACTGTTCTCATCCAGGTCCACAGTGAAGGACAAAGAAGTGAGGCAGAGAGACGAAGCGCGCAGTCTGGGAAAGGCTGCGAGTCTAACGTGACAGACGAGTCAGATTTGAAAGCAGTTAAAGAGGTCGCTGCCATTGAAGAGAAACCTGGGGCTCTGTCCCAGGACCCTGGAAAACAGTCTGCTAGAGCAACCCCCACCCCCGCTGTTCTGTGAAAATGCAATTTAAATTAAAATGAGAGCCTGAACTGAAAAGGCCGCAAAAGGGCTTCCCCATCTGACAGCAGCTCCCAGGCAAGTGTTTTTCTAGAGCCCCAGTTCTCAACTTGTGTGTCCTGACCCCTTTTGGGGGTTTCATATCAAATATCCTTCCTATCAGATATTTACATTACGATTCATAATAGTAGCAAAATTGTAGTTACAAAGTAGCAATAAAATAATTTATGGTTGGGGGTCACCACAACGAAAGGAAATGTACTAAAGGGTCACAGCATTAGGAAGGTGGAGACCAGTGACCTGGAGTTACTATGCAGAAGCTGATGCAATTGTGGTCCAAGGGAGCCAGGCTTCAGACTAAAGCAAGACTGAAACCCAGCAGGCAGACATCATACCAATTCCTGTAGATCCATGTCTCGCTTCTGGGGTTCCTGATGGTATTATCTAGGCTTCACAAGGCTTGGGGTAGCCCTGCCCATCCAGCTCTGCTACCCACAGTAAACATAGCCACTTCCTTGGGCCAGCTTCATTCGTTGCTTTCTTGGATGGATATCCCATGGTCTTAGAATAGCTAACATCCTGGTGTTTCCAGAAGCTTCCCCTTCATAGACTCATGCAGTAGCCCCTCATGGCCTCTCTGCAGGGATTCCAGCCCTGTCTTCCCTATTACCCGGCCTCAGTGCCTCTCTGGAATTGTGGCTGACTTCATGACCCCCTCAAGCGTGCATCCTAACCAGTACCATGTGGCTGACACTCCCAGGTTCTGCCAGGTCCAGATGGAGCTTGCCCACTTTGACCTAAGGCTATTGTAATCTTCTCTTTGGTAAGTCACAGGCCTAAAAGGTAGTTGTTCTTCAGCAGGGAGCCCCTTCAACTCATTCTTAGTTTGGATTTTCTACTTTCAATTAAATTTGCAACTTCACAAGTTGGAGCTTTCAGTGGGTTGGACTCTTGCTCTCAGGGCACCTCTCTCATTGTCTCAGGTAACTAGTGGGGAGACCCACTTTACCTATGATTATCCTGGAGTCCTGGACTGCAGAAAAAGGAGCAGGTCTGCCAGGTCACGGCATTTATCACTCCACTTCCTGACTGGAGGCATCGTGGTCAGCTTTGTCACCTTTGTGACAGCATGCCTTCCCTGCCATCATGGCCTGTATCCCCTGACTGTAAGCCTTAGGAAATCTCTCTTCCCCTAGGCTGCTTCTTATTGGAAGTCTTTATCATAGCAATGAGAAAAGTGACAAGTACAAGCACTGACACGACACCACAGGACAAGTTGGGGGACCGAGAAGACCCAAGCTTTGTAGAAAGCTGCAGTCGTCAAAACGGTAGCATAGTGGTGGTAACGGTGGTAACGGAACACAGAGCCTGGGAGTGGACTCACCAGAACATGGCTTAACCGAGGAGCAAGAGTAGCGTGATGGAGAGAAGACAGTCTTTCAACTGCTAGAGCTGCTGGGCACTCAGAGACTGACTCTCAATAAGAACCTCACAGTGGCACACAAACGAGCATTCCGATGCAAAGTATAAAACTGAAGGACAACAGAAACTCTAGATGACTTCTTGGATCTGACGCTGAAGGCACATGGAGTCAAAGAAATAAATAGCAAGCCAGGCTTCATTAGCACCTTCTGTTTTGTGAAAGACTCTCAAGACAATGAAGGGGTGAACCACAGGTGAGGAAAAATCTTTGCAAAAGTCCTGTCTCACTAAAGGCCGTGAGGTAAAATACACAAAGCACTCTCAGAACAACAATAAGAAAACAGCCTGGCTGAAAAGTGGACCAAAGATTGTACCATTAGACTTGAAAGGAAGAGTCTCTTCATACCGTAGCTCATCAGGGAAATAACCATGAAAACAGTGAACCACAACAGCACATCTGTCAGAAGAGTCAAAGTCCAGAGAGCTGACACCACCATAAGCTAACAGGGGTGGAGCTAACGGAGCTCTCATCCACTGCCTGCTGGAATGCAAACTGATGCAGCCTCTCCGGAAGGCAGCTTGCCGGTCACCATCACCTTACCCTCCGCCCTGCAACCACATTACTTGGTATTTGCCCAAATAAATTGAAAACTAAGTCTGAACAAAAACTCGCCCATACAAGTTTTATCAGGTTTATTCATAATTTTGAGAACTTGGAAGCAACCAAGATATCTTC
>LOJH01042558.1:2573-14171 GCA_001685095.1 Ellobius talpinus | reverse complement strand
GAAAAAGACAAGATGTCCTGAGTAAATTGGGAGCATGGGGACCTTGGGGGAGGAGAGAGGCAGGGATGGGAGTAGGTAAAAATGTAGAGCTCAATAAATATCAGCAAAAATGTATAATAATAATAACAAAATATAAGACACAAAGGACAACCAGGGAAAAATAAGAAATCTCTGGAATGCCTCATAGGCTACAATTTTGCAAGCCTCCAGGAGAGGCATTGCTGGTTCTGTTTTCTGTACTCAGCTTTTATTCTGTGTGGGTGCTCATCCCTCTGTGCCACAGCCCCATCACATCTGCTTCATTGTTGCCTGGGCTGAGATGGGGCCAGTCGTGGGAGCCAGGGTATTTGGGAAGGAGTATGGAGCTGCTGGAGATGTGCCCTGCCTCAGTCCCTAGCATCCATGATTGGCATCTGAGTACCCCACACCTGTTAAGAGACAGACTGATACCTCTGTGGTACCCAATGAGATCGGTGGAAATCTTACTTCTGGGTACAGAAGTTGGGAGGCCCTTTATGCCCTTCATTTAATTTTTGGCACAAGAGTTGGTAACTGGCAAACTGCTCCACTGAGCACTCTGATAATGAGAATCATGGGAGGAGCTTGTGGCTGGGGTTTGGGTGACTCTGGATACTGACTTCAGGCATGGAAAATGACCAGGTGTGTGTGCGCACGCGTGTGTGCATGTGTGTGCGTTAGCACACATGTGCACGGGTGTGTGTTTATGGATCAGCATTCTCACCCAAGAAAGCAGTCGGCCCATTCTTAAAGGATCAGGAGAGCTGAGATTTGACAAGAGGTATGGGAAATTTCAGACCAAGTGTGGTTGGCCTTAGGCACCTCCCTGCCCTTCTCCAGGCCTTAGTTTCTCCACATACTTAAGCCAGAGGCCTGCAGATGAAGGAGCCAGGGACTCTCTGTGTGCAAAGATGTGGAGGTAATGAGCAGCTTCGAGGACCACAGCACGCAGCTCTGCTCTCCCTTCTGGCATCCGAGACTTCGGACTGTGCTCAGGGCAGGGAGCTATAGAGTGAGAGAGACCGAGCAGGCTCTCCCGCCAGTTCACAGAGCAGCTTCCTGGGAGACCATGGTGGCAACCTCACTCCTACAGTCAGGCAGGCTGTGCTGAGTGTCTGCCCTTCCTGGAGGCTGGCTGATGCCTCCACCCCCTTGCCAGCGTGCCCATGTCTAGAGAATGCTGCCTAGTTGGAGAACTAGCTTGTTTTTGAGATGGGGTCTTCTGAAGTAGATCTGCCTTAAACCCTGCAATGGCAGGGTGAACCAGACACCTGTGTTTACTTGTATAATTTGAGTTCCATCCTAAGACTATGGGAGAACCCTAAGGTTTTCAAAGAAGCTAGGCATGGTGTATGGGGACAAGACTAGAGCGTACATGAGCCACTGAGTGCTGAGCCTCATTACACTTTGTAAACGGGAACCCTTCAGGGCTCTGCCATGCCCAACCTGTGCTGCTTTATGTAATAGCCCAGGCCTAACGGGAAACAGCAGTGGGAAAAGAAGAGGAAATGGCTTCCAGGAATAAATGTCTCCTGAGCCAAGAGGCAAGCCTGGTCTTCCACGCTAGTGACTGTAGCTCTCCTCAGACACATGTCTCCACTGTGGGGACGGAGGCAAGCATCCGACCCATTCGGAAGTACCTGTCTACATTACTTCTTCCTGAGCCTCAGACTGGGGAAGACCAGGCTGGGAGAGCAGCTCACCCCCATATGAGACCTTCCCCTCAGTGGAAAAGAGACCTAAGCCAGAGGCTCAGAAAGCAATTATGGGGCCCCCAGCAAGCTCCAAGCATGAGACAGTCTCCTGCGGTGCATTCCCAGGCCTGCCTGGGAGGTCCAGGCAGCTGAGTCCCCACCCCGCCAGCCTTGGGCCACTCACCGATCACGTAGTCACCGAAGCCCACCGTGCTGAGCATGATGAAGGCGAAATAGAAGCTCTCCATGTAGCTCCAGCCTTCCATGTGGGAGGAGAGAAGCGGAGGCAGCAACAGAAAGAGCAGGAGGCCAGAGAGCAGCGCCGCGGAGCCTGCCAGCCATGGTGCCTGTGCTGGGTCCTGCAGTATACAGCAAAAGTCTGTGGCTCTGTCCTGAGCAGCAAGAAGATGCCCAAAACTCCAGCTTTGAGCCCTCACAGTTCCTTCTGAAAGGCTTCCTGTCTTTAACTTGTTCCAATCTTCTCATGCCCCCCCACAGGCACTAATGATCAAACACCCTGTTGCTCCCACAACCTCACCACCTACCTCATCTTTCTTAGCCCACCCTTCTGGTTTGGCACCCCATTTCCACCACAGTCCCTCATCTGTAATGGACTCATCCAGGTTCCTGGCCACCGTGTCACCTGCCAGCTGCCTCCTAGCCACTGGACACATCTATGCACCCCTCGCTGCATAAGGTGGCCCAGCCGGTTGAGCACTACCAGGTTGAGTGGGATCCCCACAAGAGCAAAGAATATACAGAAGAGATGGGCAGCTATGGTTGCCGTAGCCTGATGCAGGAGGGAGGGGTATTTAAGGAGATCCTTCCCCCAGCTTTGGGCATGGCCACTGTGGCCCCCTTGTTTCACTCCCATGCTGGGGGTGGTAGCTGGTGCCTACCCAGATCTGATGAGGAGACAGAGCGGGGCTGGTACATCAGCCCACAGTTGGCCTGTGGCCTCCCATTTTTTTTCTGGCTCCACTTCTTGGACTCTGACCCCTGCAAGGCTGTGAGAATCTGGGCAAAGGCCTTGATCTTTCTGATCCTACTTTCTTGACCTTAAAATGGGGTGCAGGCATTCACTTGCATTTGGCTAATGAGAGGCCACAGTAAGAACGTATTGTAGGTGGGAAGGTGAGCCCCTGAGCATCGAGCGCCCCCACTCTGGCCCAGAGAATGGGCAGATGAACATGATGGAAGGTTGCCATGATAGCATCTGACCTAAAAACCTCAGAGGTCTTTCTCTGGGTCTTCCATCTCCTTTACATTCATGTTTTATTTTGTGTTAAAAAGGTTTTGTGTTGGACGGGCTGACCTCAACCTTTTTATGTAACCCTGAATTCCTGCCTCCATCTCTCAAGTGCTGAGGTCACAGAATGATGGTCTGAGTAAGGGCGGTGTTGGGGAGGTGGGGGGGTAGAGGGTGGGATGGGGTGGGAGGTCAGGGGTGCTGGTAAAACAAGGCAAGGATCAAAAGGATGCTGGGGGCGGGGAGAAAGATGGAGCCTTAGTCTTCGGTGGTGCGAACCTGCCACCTAGTGGTGAGTCCTGGGTCATGCAGGTGATGATGCTTTGGGCAAGGGCAACTGACCTGCATTGTTCCCTGGGATCCAGGGCTGCAGGGATCCAGGGCTTTCTGGCCCCTGCTGTTTCCACACAACAGCCTTAGGTGCTTTCAAGACAGGCAGGTTCCACCTCAGTCTGGCTCTGAAGGGGAAATGTGTCTGGAGGACCGTGATAGGGACTGAGGGCCTGGGAGGGTCTGTAGGACCAGATTGGATGACCAACGTCCTGTCCTCCAGGGCAGCGGTTTGCAAACTGGAATACGCATACAGTTTCCTGGTGTCTGACGAAATAGCAGAAGCCAAGTCCATGGGTCCTGAGGCATGAGATGCTGTTTGCAGGAGGGTGGGGGTGTGCTTGCAGATATGACTGCTTTCTTTATAGGGGTGACACCCTCTGGAATGCCATTATTGGCCCCTCAGGGTGAGGCTACCTCCCAAGCCACACCAGCTTGTTCCCATGCTGCCCTTACCGACGGTAGTGATGGTGGACACGGAAAAGAAGAAAGAGCCCACAAACTCCCAGCGCCCCATGCTGGTGGTACTGTCCAGGGGCTGGGTCCCATCTTGCTTGAATGATGTCCTGGAAGAGATACTGCAGTGACCAACAGGATCTGGAAAGGGGGGACTGAGCCCCTGCACCCCAAGACACCACTATACCCATGTCTATACTCACACCTACACCCACACTCTTGTAGAGGCCTCGTGTTGCATAGACAGATTCTACAAAGTGACGCAATTCCTCCCGTGACTTACAGGCTCAGAAGGGTACAGCAGTCACAAGCCCCTCCCCAAGTTAAATTTCACAGAAATAACTGCTGAGGAGCGGGGACTCTTCAGTAGAGCTGCCTACAAGTTGTGTAGTGAGCTCTGGGGATGTGAGGTGTCACCCCTGCTGGGTGGACATTTCAGAGATGCAACTATCTTCAGTCACCCACATTCCTGTAGTAACCCCGGTAAACCCAGCTAGAAATGGGTGAGATTGTTTCTTTGATCAATCATTGGCCCCATCTGACTTGAAGAGACTTTTTCATGTGTCCCCAGGAAAACACACACAATATCTCCCTCCTTATTTCAAGTCTGTTTGGGGCCAAGAATTGCTGATTCTAATGACCAAGGGCTCCCCAGGGACAGAGATCGTGGGGCCAGCCCCTTCTCCTCCCTATCCTAGAGCCAGCTCAGGTTCTAGGCCATCTCACAGGATTTGTGAGATATACTGTCTACCTCAGTCCTAATCTTGCAGGAAACAATAGGCAGATGTTGCCAAATAGCAGCAACCTCAGCCTTCGGTGGGATAGGAGAACTGAGTTAACTCGGAGATGGGCCAGAGTGGCTGTTTCGGGTATGAAGGGGGCTGTGTAGATGGTTTCGGGAATGAAGGGGGCTGTGTAGATGGTTTCGGGTATGAAGGGGGCTGTGTAGATGGTTTTGGGTATGAAGGGGGGCTGTGTAGATGGTTTTGGGTATGAAGGGGTGAAGGCGTAAGTCATAAACAATCCCACACCAGTTGGGATTTAAAGGGGTATTTATTTTAAGGGTAAAACTTACAAAACACCAATAGTCAGGAAAGAAGCCTAGTCGCCCCTGAAGCGGAGACAGAAGCCAGAGAGCGAGCTGAAGCCAGAGAGCGAGCGGAGGGCAGTTGCTGCTTTTTTAAAGAGAGAGAGANAAAGGGGTATTTATTTTAAGGGTAAAACTTACAAAACACCAATAGTCAGGAAAGAAGCCTAGTCGCCCCTGAAGCGGAGACAGAAGCCAGAGAGCGAGCTGAAGCCAGAGAGCGAGCGGAGGGCAGTTGCTGCTTTTTTAAAGAGAGAGAGACCACGCCCCAATGGGATGGTATCTTAGCGGCTATTGGCTGAAGGAGCGGAAGGAGCTCCTGCAACAAAGGGGGCTGTGTAGATGATTTTGGGTATGAAGAGGGGCTGTGTAGATGGTCCGCAGTTTCTTTCACATCTCAGTTTCTTTATCTGTAAAATGGAACTCTAACAATGGAGAGTCCTCTGGCTTCCTAGGGCCAGGACACCATGGTAACACAGAGACACAGAGGCGGCAGAAGGCTTCCTGGAGGGAACGACATTTCTGCTGTTTCCCCTGAGGGTCTTCCCATCGAGAAGGCGTTCAGGATGACAGGACAGGGGAAGCAGAGGCTGGGAACGTGTACTGTGCCTTGAACATAAAATCATGGGGTTCTGAGAAACAGCCACATAAACAGGGCTACACAAAAGCAGCCTCCAGGTGATTAACAGCCTTAGCTCTTGGCTGTGCAGCCTTGCATTTTTATCAAACCTCTCTGAGCCTTGGTTCATCTCCTGATGGAGATGGTAGTGTCTGCTAATGGGGCATTGACGGGGTATGGGAAGGACCACAACAGCAGTGTTTACTGGTGGCCAGACAGAGACAGTCCCTAGCTCCAGCTCCTGCCCATTGACCTGTCCGGAGGATGGGAATTCTCTCCACTTGTCGCCCCTCCCGTCCTACCCCAACAATGCTCTCTCTACAGGGGATTTGGCTTCAACTTAAGGATTCTGGGACACAGGTCCTGGGGGAGTCTCTGTAATGAAACCATTGCAAGAGAGTGGCGATTGCACGGAGGTACATGAGTCTAAGTTCTGTCCCTGCACTCTTGGCAGAGGGAAGTGGAGCAGAAAAGTAAGGCAAACACTGATTTGCTCCGCTGCCAGCCCCATGTCCCACGGGGCCAGGAAGAGTTCTCCATGTGACATCCTGCCAGGATGAGCCATCTCCTGCCTCCGTACCCTGCAGCGTCCTCTCCTCTGAGGATCCTCTGGCTCAGGGACCTCTGCTCTTTTCACTGCCCCACCCCTTTTGTCCCTGCCTGCCCTGCAGGTCCAAATACTTCAGGTAAAGTGACCTTAGCCCTAGGTCCAGTCCAGGCCCCTCACTCTGAGCTCCCTCGCTCTTCCGCTCCGGGCCCTGTTTCACCCACAGACATAGACTGAGCCGTTTCTCCCAAGTTCCCACGCTCCCACCAGCTTCTGTTCCTTAGAGTACGGCCACACCCCCAAGGTATTTGCCCCTCCCGTCCTTTGAAAGACTAAGTGTGGCCTTTCATCCTTGGCGCTTTGTCTCAGTAACCCCCACACAAGGCTGACCAGACCAAATGATAGCTGTCCCCGTGATGACCCTATCGGACAACCTTGTAGCCTGTGACACAGAGAAGCGATACTCTGTATTCCTTATGGCTGTGTTCTGGACGAGTCTCACTTCCTTAAAGATGGAGCCGGTGCCCCCGCTCTTTGCTAGCCTTAGAAGCTTTCCACTGGGTTCAGCCCATCTCCATGGTTACCCAACCCCAACCGCACAAACCTGTTGTCCCCAAGCCGGTTTACTCCACCTCTCTAATAAGGGATAACAGTCCCCAGGTTACACTCTTCATCCCTGCTGTGAGCTCCCGCCCCTGCCCCACCCACTCCTTTCCCAGGGTGGCACCGCTAGTCCCCTAACCCAGATCAGCTGATCCAGCGCTGGGCCATCCAGACGTGTGAAGCTTTTTAGTTGCTCCCACTTGTCGCGCTGGAAGATGTGGCCGGAGTACCGGGCCGCAGGACCATCCAGTGCCCAAAACACACTGGCGCCCAGCACCAAGTAAGCCAGATAGGAGAGCAGAAGGAGCCCCGTGCCTGGTACCCGACAGATTCGGGCCAAACACGGTGCCTCAGGAGATCGTGGTCCGCACATTATGGAGAGGAGCCCAGGAGCGCTCTGGTAGACAGGAACCGGGAATGGGCAGGAAAGGCCAGGAGGGGCCCTTCTCGAAGCAAATGATTGCTGGTGGCCTGCTTCCCTCCGAGGAGTACTGCAGGGTGCGATGGCCCTGCCCACCTTCAAGGATCCAATCCCGGTTACCATAAGATAACTCACCAGAGAGTTGTAGTACCCACATCAGCATCTGGGGACCACGGAGGGGTCCCACGTCAGTGCTTCCCTTCAGTGGGAAAGACTCCTGCAATCCACAGCGGGGAAGAGAAACTTTCAAAGTCTATTGTCACAGTGCTCCTATCTAAGCTGTGAGACCAGGGACTTCCTCCAAGTGCCTGCTGCGGTCAGTACCACTCTAGGTTCCCTACAATAGGTGCACTCAAAGAAAAAGGCCCCAGCTGGGCATGGCTTGTCTGTGTTTGTGGGAGGCAAGAGCATGTGCCCCGGGGCTCACACTTGCTGCTCCAGAGGAGGTCTTGAAGTCCCTATTCACCCAGAGCAAGGCAGGGACCTGCATGTACAGAGCAGATAGAGGGCTTCCTCAACCTCCTGAACTCCCACCCCAATGCTGCAAATACAAGGATGCTTAGAAGCCCCCCTTGTGACTAGGGACAGGGGAAGTTCAAGGAAGAGCTAGCTCCTAATCCTTCTAAAACTGAGCATTGGGCAGACAGGGCCAGCCTCTCCTCCCTTCTGCCCACAGTGCTGAAGACTGGGCATTGGGCGGACAGGGCCAGCCTCTCCTGCCTTCTTCCCACAGTGCTGAAATCTGGCAGCAGGCTAGGCCCTAGGGAACTTATTCTGTAAGGCCCCTAGAGTCTTTGATTTTTGTCTCTGCATCTCCCCTAAATTACTTTGTAGGCACACCTACCTCCATTTTCTCTTTGGAGAATTACTGGCCACCCTATCTGGGCTTGGGGCGGGGGTAGGTGAGCTGGAATACTTGGGCATCATGCAGAGATGGGGATTTTCTGAGGTCTGGGGTCAGGGGTTCCTCTGTTCTTGAGGTCCAGGCCTCTGATGAGCAGAGACAGGAGTACCTTTGCAGAAGCAGGGATCCCAGGCTGAGGACCACCGCCAGCCACTCCTGCCCTAGGAAGATCCATACCCAGGCTCAGGTAGAAGGTGACGTAATGCTTGCTGGGGTCTGTGCCTCTCAGGGAAAGTGATGGCTGGTGTCTGAGGGCACAGTCACCCCCAGATTCCACAGGGGTTCTCTCTCCCTGCTGGTCCTCCAAGAAGGACCAATGGTAGGAAAAACTTCCGACAATTCCACCAAGAGCCCACAGGAGTCCCAGAGATAACAGCCTCAGCTGATACCTCCATGTGCCCAGATTCTTCTGAGTACCCACCAGGATAATTAATTCTTTCTCACAGACAACATAGTCCCCAAAGTCAATGGTGCTGAGGGTGATGATGAAGACAAAGTAGAACCCTTTGCCAAAGCTCCAGCCCTCCACGTCGTTGAGTAACAAGGGTGTGAAGATGAGAATGACCAGGGTCCCCAGGGTCAGGAGCAGAGCGAGGCCCAGGACCTGCAGGAGCTGAGAACACTTGGAAGGTTCCAGGAATACTTGCAGAACTCTGTCCTATGGGGCTCCGGAAGACACCATGCTACCTGGAAACACCTGGGATGATCCTCCCACCTGTCCAGTGTGGTCAGGTGGGCACGCAGCCCTGTTCCTAGGCCAAGGAAGACCACATTGAGCGGGATGCCTATCAGGGCAAGAAGACACAGAAGGCCTGCCCTGCCTCTGTGCTGGGCGCCAGGTTTCCATAGGCTGCCGGGCAAGGGAGCATGCACAGCAGGGGAGGAGGGAGACCAGAGCTGCCTCCTGCCCACCCCCACCCTCAGCTCCAGCAGGGCCTTGTCTCCATCACTGCTGGGGGAGGAAACGTTCCCATGGCACTTATCCTGTCCTCTGCTAGAACAACCTCTGCTTAGAGAAGGCTCTTCTAAGATGATGCTGCCCCCACGAAGCCCTCCCGACTGCCGCCCTTGGCCTCCCTGCCAGGCATGATTCCCCGAGATGTTTTATGTAATTTCTATCTAGCTATCCCCATTTGCCTTATATAATCACAGCAATTCAGTCCCTCTTTAGTGAATTGGGAGCCCAACACTCATATTCTAACACTCTCCCTGGATTACCAAGAAAGATGTTTGGGATTGGATTGGGGCTCAACTAAATGGAAGGGTGGCCAGTGTGAGAGACTGGGGGGCTGGGGTTCTGCCGATACCCCATCTCCTTGGGATACTGGGATGTTGCCTGCAGCTTTGAGAGGCAGTTAATGCCCATTGACCTTCCTTCACTATCTCTCTGAGAGGACTTTCTGGTCTGTGGCCAGGAATGTGCACAGAGTCAGGGCATTAACACACCAGGCCCAGCTCGAGGTGAACACAGCCCCCACAGCAGCAGAGTGTACACGCCTTACTGCCTTCCTCTGCTACTGTCTCACCATGCCCCTGTCTGTGCTTCCTGTGCCACCACCTGGATAAACCCATCCTTGCCCCAGTGATGGCTTTTGGAAGCGATGGCAAGAGCAAAGTCAAGGGAGGCCCCCTACCTGCACCTGCTCCTCCCTCACCTTGTGATGCTGACCACTGTGCCCTCAAAGAAGAAACTGCTTCCAAAATCCCAGTTGCTGTGGTTGATGGGGTTGCCTTTGAGGTTCACGCCTGTCACCCAGGCTTCCAGGATCACCCATTGGAGTGGCATGGTCAGAAAGGAAGGGGCTAACGGTTACTGAGGGCCAGCTGTCACCAAGCAGCTCTCAGGAGGATGATTTTATATGCTTAAGTTGAATAAGTCTCTTAATTCACATCATTCCTATTTCACAGAAGGAAACGTGAAATCTCTGTGTGGCGTCCAAGGCTGGCCAAGGTGTATGCTCTAATGGGTGGAGAGCCGAGGCCTGGTGACAGGAAATGACACACATGCACACATTAGCCAGGACAAGGCAAGGCTGATGTTGGATACTTCTAGAAGGGTCTAATGGGGAAGATGGGGTCTGGGACTTCACTCCCATGAGGCATGTGGTGGGAGCCTGAGAGCTGGCATCCAGGGAGCTGGCCGCTTTGCTCTCTGGCGCCCTCTAGTGAGCATAGCCTACGAGAGAGGTCTGTGTGTGCTGTTACATGGGCCCAGGAGAGAGGTCTGTGTGTGCTGTGTTACATGGGTGTGTATGATTTGTGTGTCTGTGTTTTGTGTTTCTAGGGCAGAAGGCTTGGCAGGTTCAAGCCTGAGCCCTCCTGAGGATCGGGCAGGGCTCTGTCCCCCCAACTCTAACCCTCTTCCGTCTAGCTGGAAACTTGTCCCAGGGCAGCATCAGCTCATTCTTGTTACCCGGCAGTGCTCCAGAGATGAGGACCATGGGAAGTATGGCTGCCTCTCTTTCCTGTGGGGGCTGATTTTCACCTGCTGGGTGGAGGCCTCCTGGCCCTCACTTGGGCAGGAATTAGCTTCTCACTACTTTGGCTTCCTCTTTCCCACGCATACAGAGAACTGGGCCAGACATTCCGGAGCATGTCCCCTCCCTGGAGACCCCCACTCTTGGGGACAGCATTTGCCTGTGGACAAGGGGCTCTGACCTCCCTAAGGGCTCTGGGTGTGGGTGAGTGGCCTCAAGTGACTGCGGCATCTTCATCTCCAAGAATCCAGTGGTGCAGGAGGAAGAGGTGGGTGTAAAACTGTCCTCACAGAATCATGTCCAAACACTACACTCTTCACCGTTTATGGTTCATTGTGTGAGTTCCCCAGAGACTGGGTTTCCCCCAGATGTTACCCTAGCATTTCTCTGCCTTCAAGCTCCTCTTGCTCATTGAGAGACTGAGGATTTGAAAGGACATATTTCCTAGTGAGTCCCTGGTCCTAAACACTGGCCCCTTCTTTGGGCTGCAGTCAGACCTAGAGCCTTGTTCTTGATTGCAGAACCAGTTTGAGTCTGGCCACTGTCTGCCCACTGCTCATTCCTGGTTCCACCTCCAGCCCAGGGCTGAGGTAGGAGAAGGCTTGAGGTGTCCCTGCCTCTGTCTCACTCCTGGGATGTTGGGGAGCCTGAAGTTGAGTACCATCCCTGAGTAAAATGTATGCACGAGGTGAAATATACTATGTATGCTGGAAAAGCAGGGACAGGACTCTCTACTGACACCTCTTCCTGTGGCCCAGCAGCTCTCAGTCCCAAGAGAGTCTCTGGGGCCTCAGCATCACCTGGTGGCCTCACTCGGTCCCTGAGTCAGCAGGGCTGAGTGGGGTCTGAAACGTCATTCTCTAATAAGCTCTCAGGTGCTGCTGCTGCTGGTGGAGGTGCTGGTGCTGGTGGAGGTGCTGAGGTGGTGCTGGTGGAGGTGCTGAGGTGGTGCTGGTGCTGAGGTGGTGCTGGTGCTGAGGAGGTACTGGTGGAGGTGCTGAGGTGGTGGTGGTGCTGAGGTGGTGGAGGTGCTGAGGTGGTGGAGGTGCTGAGGTGGTGCTGGTGCTGAGGTGGTGCTGGTGCTGAGGTGGTGCTGAGGTGGTGCTGGTGCTGAGGTGGTGGTGGTGCTGGTGCTGAGGTGGTACTGGTGGAGGTGCTGGTGCTGGAAGTGGTGCTGGTGCTGGAAGTGGTGC
>LOJH01042557.1:0-16491 GCA_001685095.1 Ellobius talpinus | reverse complement strand
AGGGACCTTGCTGCTGCTGGCAGGCTATAGAAACAAAGGGACTCCCGCCGGCTGGATGAAGAAATAACTTTGTCAAACTACCTCTCAAGCATTTGTTTCTATAAGGTCCACATTTAAAAGTAACATATATGAGACCATGCAGCTTTGGTGCCAGCCTTAATTCACATACCACAGTGTTCTCCAACTTCATCCATACTGATGTAAGTGACAATGCTTTCTAAGACTTGATAACAGGCTACCGAGCATAAATATAGTATATTTCTTTATTTATGTAGCCATTGAATGCTGTTTGGGTTTTTGTATATCATGATTAATGATGCAATGAATGTGAGACTGTAGATACCTTTTTCCAGATACCTGTTCTTGGGGAAGCACAAACAAATATCTGTTCACTCCAGATAAGGCACCAACAGCCAACTAAATGAACAATTGTATCCACATTGAGCTTGGTGAAGCAATGAGCTTAGTGAGGCTCCTTGCAGGAGCATGGCTGAAGGAGACTCACAGGAGCATGGGTGAGGGGGCTCAGAGGAGCATGAGTGAGGGGGCTCACAGGAGCATGGGTGAGGGATCCTCACAAGACAAAGGTATATCAAACAGCTGTATCACTGAAAATTCTACCAGGGTTAGGACTCAGGAAAGCTGCAGCCCCAGCTCCCTGCAGAGGCAGCTCCTCTCAGCAGCCTGTGAATCTTGGGTCTTTTCTGCACTTCGCACAGCGTGAATCATGTTCCTTAGCCTCTGGAGTCCCCCTCTTCCCTCCAGGAAGGAATGTCTCAATTCAGAGGAAACAGGTAAACAACAAGCAGCCACATATTTATTTTTGGTTTTGTTGCCTGTTATTACTGATAAGTTCAAAATATCACTGCTCAGATCAATGCCATAAAGATTCCCCTTGAATTTCTTCCTGGAATTCTGAGCAACCAAAAATGAAGAGGTGGTTCTTTTCATAATCTGTACCCTTTATATGTGGGGATTAACTACCTTCAAAAAATATAAAAGCCAATTTCAGAATATACCTCAGATCTCCCTCCAAGGGAAATTCTCTATTCAGGTTGTCATATCAAAAAGCCAGGCTATCATAGTTTCAAAATACTCAATAACAGACCAATCTAATAAAATTGATTGCATCTTTAAATAAATAGATCATCAATTAGTATTTGTACTGGTCATTAGTAATTAGAGAAAAACAAATTAAAAGTGTGCTGTAGAAATTCCTACAGCCAGTAGCCTTTAAGTTACCCGCCCAATTTGGTGTGGCTTCCTATACTATAAATGCCAATGTAAGAGCACTATCGCCCTCTCTTCTGACTGCTGGATTTGGTTACTGTTCCCCATTGCAGCAGATGATTGTGATCTGTGAGTCTACCCCTAAATAAATAACCCTCCCTTTATTATACTCAATTCTGAGTTAGTGTGGGATTTCTTTTTAGTGTCCATCTTGAGGGCACGATTGTTTCTTCACTATACCTTTACAAGAAAAGGACAGAAAAAATTTGCCTTCACAGTGCCTGCTTATAATAATTCTCAACCTATTAGGAGATACCAGTGGACCTTCCTTCCACAGGGAATGCTCAATTGCCTCACCCTATGCCAATACTTTGGAAGTCAGGCATTGGAAATACGTAAAAAAAATTTCTAAATCTATAATTTACCATTACATGGATGATATTTTTCTATCTGATTCATAGATACTTTAGAAAGAATGTTTGAAGAACTAAAGAAAGTTTTGCTAAATTGGGGATTACAAATTGCTCCTTAAAAATACAGAGAGGAGATTCTGTCAATTACCTAGGTTATAAAATAAGTTTACGGAAAATTAGAATACACAAGGCATAAATTAGGAGAGACCAATTGTGGACTTTTAATGACTTTCAAAGATTGTTAGGAGACATTTCCAGTCCATGATCAGCTGTTGGGATAACACCTGATCTAATAGTTAATTAAAACAAAACCTTAGATGGTAACAAATACTTAAATAGTCCCAGAGAATTAACAGCTGAAGTGGAAAAGAAATTGATTGTCATTGAAGAAAAATTACAGAAGGCACATGTGGATAGGGTGAATCCAAATCTTAATTGCATTCTAGTCATATTGCCTTCCAGAATTTCCCCTACAGGAATTTTAATGCAAAGGGAAGATATGATCTCAGAATTGATCTTTTTTTACCACATACAACAAGTAAAAAATGAAAAACTTATGTGGAAAATCTCTCTGAATTAATTATAAAAGGAGAATTGAGACTTTGTCAATTTGCCGGTATTGACCCAGCAGAAATTATAGTGCCTTTTACTACTGATGAAATAAAAAAGTTATGGNGCATTCTAGTCATATTGCCTTCCAGAATTTCCCCTACAGGAATTTTAATGCAAAGGGAAGATATGATCTCAGAATTGATCTTTTTTTACCACATACAACAAGTAAAAAATGAAAAACTTATGTGGAAAATCTCTCTGAATTAATTATAAAAGGAGAATTGAGACTTTGTCAATTTGCCGGTATTGACCCAGCAGAAATTATAGTGCCTTTTACTACTGATGAAATAAAAAAGTTATGGGAAGACAACTAAAGTCGACCTGTTCAGTGGTAGCACCACCTACAGTGGGCTGCGACCTCCCACATAATCATTAATCAAGACTATAACTCACAGACTTGCCTATTGGGTAGTTGTGTGGTGCAATTTATCAACTGAGATTCCTTTTTCTCACATAACTCTAGCATGTGTCAACCTGACAATAAGCTAACCAGAAATGGAATAGAAAAGAAGAAATTTCTCATGAAACAGCTGTACACATAGCTGAATCTTCAATGCATTGTGGTGCATGAAAAGCAAAATGCTCACTGTATGACTGTCTTTGGGTGGCATCCTGGAAAAACTGTTGGGGCATCACACAAGCCTGTTGTTATTGATGCATCACAGAGAGAAAGAAAATAAGGGTGGGGGCAGGTGGCTCAATGGGTATTGACACTTGGCAAGAAAGCCTGGGGATGACCTGTGTTAGATCACTGAGAAGAGAATCATAGCAATGTTCAGACACCACACTTTTATGAACCTATTCCTATAAGAAACTTCTACTCATTATTCCTTTTTCCTTCCCCACTCCCACCCACTCTATGTATATGTTATTGGCTCTGTTTCTTTATAGAACCCTGTTTAGGGCTTTAGATCCCTCACAGTTATTGAAAGCGTTGTTTTGAGATATATATTCTAGTTCTTGACTTTTCCAACCCAAGGCACTCAGAAAATGGCAGCTTTTGCCTACTCAAATCCTAGCAGAAGTTTCGTCCACTCCTACTCTCATGTTGTATCAGCTACAGTAGACTGATTGCTTGTGGATCCAGCTCCTCACTTGTCCTCATCACCAGGCTTGAGATGCACCAAGAGACTTTCCCTTCAGCAGGGATTCACACACTTGTCTCTTCTTTCACTTCTGCCAATACAACTTACCCCTCTGTGGCTTCATAATCAGCTTTTATATTTAGATTATCTTTTTTCCCAGCATTTCTATATGAGTGAGTCCATAAAGTGGCTGTCATATTAACTGAAAACCCCAATCTTCCCTGATACAAAAGTCTAACATTGCTTGATTTTCTTCATGCACAAAAAAATTGTTCAGGGCATGAGTTTTGTTGCATAATTTGAAAAAGAAACATTTTCCCGAGATTTAGCTAAAATACAAAATATATTCTATGTACCTATTATGTGACTTCAATTTTATTGAAAATCTTCTGTGCTTTAATATATGGTATTTTCTTTATCTTCCAAGGTGACTAATGCACTGGTTTTTAATATATTAGTAATTATTTTAGGTAGATTCATGTCCAAAACAATAAAGTGATTTAATCAAGAAATAATACCTCTTTGTAACCCCAGCCAATGAAAGAAAACCTGGACGATAGATTGAGATGTATGAAGCATCTATATAATGAGTTCTTTCTTACTTTCTTTGAGTAATTCAAACTTGCAAATTAAATTACTCAGAAATATTTTAAAACAATGTTTTTTCCTTGCTTTATTTTTTAAAAGAAAAATAAATGTGAAGTGAATAAAGAAGGTGCCCAACGACACTAAGTTAATAATATTGTATAATAGATCAGTAGATTTAGAGCATCTAACTGGAAAAGCTGGAAATGAGAAGTTTAGAGTTCAAGGAGGTCTGCAATGTAACAAGCTTAATCAAAGGAAAAGATGTGAAATGTTCACAAAGAGCGTCTGCAGAGCCACCACACAGAAAGACTCTGCGAGTGTAGGAAAAGAATGGCAACTTTCTCCTATTAAGGAAAAATAAAAATAGGTCACGTCATTGACCTTGGCCATCCTCTGGCATAGTCATGTCACCGTCTTAACACAGAGCAGAGCATAAATGGCCAAAGGCTCCCAACATGTGAGAGCAATTCTGAAAAGGGGGTAGGAAATCAATTCATACTAATTTTAACTCCCTCTTGTTTCTGCAAAGCCTCATCTTGATTCCTTGGTGAACTTTTGCGCTCTCAGTCTCCTTGACACAGTTCAGTTTTCACACAGTTCTCTTTAGTCTACAAAAAAGATCGCTGGACCATAGATAGAGCAACAGATAAACATGATCCGTCTTGTACTAAGAACAAGCAATGTCACACCGAGCTGAAAGAAAAGAATTATACAGGGTAAATACAGTCCACATCATGAGAGCGGATCACAGGCAGACATACACTAAGGCTTGCCTTTCATAAAGGCACGGCAGCTTTCTATCAAAAATACCACCAGAAAACTGCTCGAATATTAAAGTCAGTCACTCTCCAGCAGCACTGCCCACTGCAACCGAACAGCTCACACATTGTGTGATCAATCAATGGCAGAAAAAACACCCTTTATATGAAAATCTTTGTCCATGTTTGGCTGAGAACTGCAGTGATGAGAGAAGTATACGTTACTGTTCGATAAGGCTTTGTTATTTACTATTTTGCATGGCAAAAGCTCTCAGTGTGTAGTATGTCCCTCTGTGTCTCACTGTAATACACACACACACACACACACACACACACACACACACATGAGGAGGCAAATGTATAGAACATAAACTACCTAATAAGTCTGTGAGGAATTTGGACATCTGATTTTAAGAATTTTCATCTCTGTTTGGGTGGAGAGGTCATTTTACACCTTTGAATATCTCAGGATGTCCTCTTTAAAACAAAATGGCAAGTGTTGCCCAAAAAAACCTCTATATTCTATCTCCCCCTCTAGTATGTGCAGTCTGCATTTGCCAGTAACACCTAGGTAGTCTTGAAGCATGAAGCAAGTCTTCTGAGATGACTAAGTTTTCTCACTGCCCACCAGAATGCAGTACCTGTGTGCGGTATGCAGTACCTGTATGCGGTATCTGCATGGCACTGAAACCACGAGATTCTATACCAACAATGATTTTTTTAATATATGTGGACTCAGCTGTGTTCACCTCAGTGCATTTACCAAATTAGAGTCCAGTGAATGTTAACTGACATTAAAATAACTTGGCTTTTTGCAACCTAAGTTTAATAAATACTGTTTTGTTTTTATTTACAAAAAATATGAACAGGTTTCTCTGCTACAGAATGTGGCTCTGTGCTTGGCATTCCATTCCCAAGCCAAGGAACTAGGCTAAAAACTATCAGCTATTACTTAACCGTTGAAATGTTTTTCTACCAACACTTGGGAAATTCTCTGGTAACTTGAGACTTAATTTGGTCCTCCAGAATAGAGACCGTGAAACTAAAACTTGAAGAAACTCAGTAAATCACCTGATGGGCAATGCTGATGGAGCTAAAAATCACAAACACTGACTTTCAAAGCACAGATAGAGCTTGGAACAAATTATCTAAAAGCTAAAATATACACTAGGGGACTAAATATACAGACACACACATGTCTGAAAGATTTCAAATTGAATGAGAAAGATATCTGCAAGTATATATTATATAAAGCACATATATTTCCACAATATCTAAACATATTTTAAAATGCTGGAACATAAGGTAAAAGTACAATTCCATCAAAACTTGGAATAAAAGTATATCACTGAGATTACAAAACATATTATGCAAAACCTTTATTTGGTGTACCAAAAAGACTTAAGAGAGGGTTTTCATAAAACAGAAGCAGGAAGCCAAATGAAGGTAAAATATGTGATTGAACTGAACAAGAAAATCAATCCATTTTTAAAGTGTGCAAATAATCAAGTGAGGAAAGCTTAAAATTAATAATTGAACCAATAAAAAACAAAATTAGCATTAGGAAAAGGAAATTAATATTAAGGAAAAGAATTCAAATGATTCTCATGGATTAGAAGAAACAACTTAGAAAAAATAAAGTCCCAGCTTTGGAAACTGTAATATACCCCCTAACCCTGCTGTAATCCTTCATATTCATTTATCATCATCAGACATTGCCCAGATCTAACCTTCAGTGAGTACTGCAGCCTCCTGAACATTAGAGTACTCTCTCTTGGCCACAGTTTAAGAGTATACGTTACGGAGTGAAATGCCAGGCAAATTCCCTTTCATTGTCTCCCACAAATTACTCAAACTTTCTACACCTTGAGCAGTCTGCCCGTCGAGCACGATCACCCCTTATATTTCCATCTGCCCCCATGCTATGCCTCTGTTCTTCCAAGCAGCAACATTCCATTCTTTCTCCAAATCTGCAATCAGATTTCACTGTCAGCGCACCATCCCCTACTTTCCTAGTCTAGGCTAGATACCTGTAAAGTACCTGATTTTTAAAGATCAGGTCTCCAGGTCTAGACTTTATTATTTCATTTTCCCCACCTAAAATAATAGTAAACCTTTAAAAAATAAAAGCAAAATCTATAGAAAATGCACATTTATTAATAAATAAAGAGATTAATGACAAATACCCAGATAAGCAGACATCTTGGTCCAGAACAACATGTGTAGTTACAAGCAGTGTAGGAGCGGTTGGTTCCTAGATGGTTCCAAGGGAAGGATGCTGGGCACTGTCATAGTTAGCTTTAGTCATCACCTTGGTACATCTGGAAAAAGAGAATCTCGGTTTCAAACTGTCTCCATGATCATACCCTATATACATATATATCATACTTGTGTTTGTTGGAGCATTTTCTTGATTGCTGATTGATGTTCAAAGGCCAAATCCACAAATCCACTGTGGGCAGCACCACCCCAGGCATGTGGGTGTGATATATACAAATGTAACTGAAACCAGTGAGCATCACCCTCCATGGTCTCTGCTTCAGTCCCTACATCCAGGCTCCTGCCTTAAGTTCTTGCCCTGACTTCTTTCAGTTGTGAACTGTTACCTAGAAGTGGAAGTGGAAAGGAGCCCTTCCCTTCCCAAGATGGTTTTGGTCAGGGCTTTAGAACAGAAACAGAAAAGCAACATGAGACAGACATGTTATAACAGCATGTCTTCCACTTGAAAATACCAGGACCCAAGTTGTCTTAGTAATTACTTACTTTTAATGGAAACTGTATTAGCAGTCTAGCATGTCATATTCCAACTGTCAAATTTTGAGAGTGTGTGATTTTTAAAGACATAGCTTCAGGAGGAAAATTAAATTTGAAGTGGGCAATTTTTAAAAGGGTAGAATTTGAATAGTAAGAAAGGAGAGCACTGGATTATGGTAAGGTGTGAAACCCTTCGTTGCTTTACAGTGAAAGATGAGTAAATCAGAAAAGCTAAAGATGAAAAGATATGAAAATCTTTCAATTTGCCACCAAAACTTAATACTATTTCTGTCTTCCCGTACTTTACCTGTTAATGGAAAACCATGCTACAGTTAAATTCACCGTCTGTGAAGCAGACTTTTTAATTTAATTTCTGAATCTTACTAATTCTCTTTGACAAAGATTCTAAACCCTAAGTGTCTCTGTTCCCATAGAGACAACAGAAGTTGCTACACTATAAAGTAGTTCTAGGGACTGAGTCCAGGCAGGTTAAAATAGTGCCTGATGCATTTTCATATGGCCATCTAAAGTCCCAAGACATTTCCCATGAAGGTTAGATATTCTTCAACTTTAAAATTAAACTCAGTCCTTTTTAAACCAGGAGAATAATGGCCCCATCCAGTGCCCCTTTGAAGACAGAGGCCAGCACCAGCTCAGCCTTGCCACCACTTGCTCCCTACACACCTGGGAGCTTCTATGTCCTTTGTGTACTTTCACTCATTTCCACTGAAGGTCTGGAAAATCCCGAGCACAGTTGCAATCGAACAAGATTCTTCCAGGCATTAGGGAGCTCCCGAAAGTCAAACCACTCCAGAAAATGTGCATTCCTGCTCAACCTAAAAAGACACAGCAAAATCTGGGTTAAAATCTTAAGAAGTTCTTTTTAAAGCACACTGCACGTGAACCATTGGCTACGTCCACTCAAAGGAGTAAGCAAATCTGATCTGCAATTTGGAATCGGCCTCTCGATAAAAGTGTTCAGAGAGCCGCCTGCTTCCCATCTCTCAGAGGAATGACGATGTGACTGACATGGACTGACGTGTCTCTCTGGGGACACTTCCCTTTCGGGGGCTGAGATCACAGATTCACACTTCCGGCACTCGCAGCTCTTTGATTTTTGTCAGGGAGGCTTGCCACCAGAGCATAAAGCAGAGCAACGTGAGGGGATGTCTCCCATGTTCCTTAATGAAGAGCTAGTTTGGAGATGGGGGTGGGTTGGAGGGTAGATTTCAAAGAGGGGAAAGGTCAGTTCTTGGTCAAAGTCCGAGGAGCTTATGGAAGAAAGAAAACTTCGAAAATAAAGCATTAACATACATTACCGAAAGCAGCCTTTGAAATCACACAGAAGGAGATGAAGCAACTCTACAGTGACCAAGGCTTCCCCTTTCCAAGGCTGTTCCCACCTTTTGTCTTCTGATGACTTTATAAAAGTACCAGAAACATCTGTTGGCGGCTCTATTCAACATTCTTAAAGAAAACTTTGCAGTCACTGAAATTTTAAAAGGTGCCTCTTCTTTGCAAAGGATGAGTGATGAGGTCATGGCTTGCTTTCCAGAAAGAAAATAAAATCTGTAACTTTGCTGGGAGGAAGGACTGCCTTTGCTGGGAGGGGAATGACATCGAAATAATATTATAACACGGACTGCATTTATTCAAAGACACAGGGGTGTCAATTCAGGTCAGCAAGGTAAACCCAATAACCCATAAGTCAAGCAGACAGTGATGTGTCCAAAAAGAAGAACCTTCGTTCTTAAGAATGGGAACCTGGAATAGCTGCTCTCCGCATAAGCTATAGAATGAAACCAGCGGCCAGTCTCTCATTTTCTACCCTAATCCACTCAACTAAATGACAGAAGAACAAAAATACTGAAAAAGACCCAGAAACAAAAACTCAGCTAAGCATAAAGGAAACATCAATTCTTCAGATTTTGTAAGAAAAAGTCGATAATTTGTCCTCAAACACTTTCATCTCTGGGTCCCTGTGAACCCTGAAAAATGCATGAAGACACAACCAATGTTTGTTTACATGAACTATAGTTTTTCAATAATCTCAATTTTGTAAATTGAACCTAATAAACTATACATTTATTAGTATATGTCAAAACAATGTCAATTTATTATAGTACAAATAACATATTTTTACAAACTATACAAATATCTTACACAAATCTCTTTTTACATCTGCAGCAGTAAAGAGAGTCAATTTTATGTGCCGATCTGTCCCACCTGCTGTGATAGCTCTGGTTTAGGTTTATGGTCTAGTTTTGTTGTTTGACTTGTATTGTTTCATAATGTTTGCTTGAGATAAGTTCTCCCCATTTAGCCCAGGCTGGTCTCAAACCCACAATCCTCCTGCCTCATCTTCCCTAACACTGGAATTACATGTGTTCAGTACACAATGCCTGGATTATCTGCTATGACATCTTTAGTTTTGATTAAAAAAAATTCAAGAAAATCCTATGTCACACAAAGTATAACAGGAAAGGCACAAAGTATTTTAATGTTCTTTTCAGACCATTTTGGGTCTTTTCCACTATACTAAAATATACCAGATGCAGTCTGTAAAACAAGACCATATCAGTGAATCCTCGAATAAAATCCAGAAATCGATACACAACTGTAAGCAAACTTTTCGTTCATGGGTGATTTTTTAACATCATGCTATGATCATTCGGAAAGTACCCTTCACTGAATTACATCCATCTTCAATCACAGGATACAGTTTTTAAATCGCATTGATTAGTATCACTATTGTTCTCAATAGAAAAAAAAAGTACTTTTGGAAAACTATCAAGCTCAGACTATTAGACAGAGGCTTTTTACAAAACTTTTGCTTGAAAGTTTAAATTGTATCTTTGGACACAAATACAATCAGTGGTTTTCTTTGAATGGACAGTTTTACCTTGTACATTATCAAAAAAAATACCAATATTTTACTAGCTTGTCAGACACTGTTTCAAATAAAACTGACTTTTCATGATAAAAAAAAAAGTCTCCTTCATCTCAGTCTTCAAGTAACCACATCAGGGTGTTTACTCAAAACAGGTACTTGCTCCCTGGCCACATGGAATATTAAAAATCCTGCACTCGAGGATCAAGCTCTGATGACGGTAATACATTCCCTTCTTTACCAGGAACACTCCATGATGCTGCCTTTCTTTGTCTCCTTTGTGTTTGTGAGTCCAGGTTAGTACAGATATCTGGATTCAAGCTATAATCGTTCCCTGCCATCACTTTTGTGCTATCAAGATGACAAAGAACCAGGAGAAATGATGCATTCATGTTATATGAAATGGTACTTGGCTTTACAGCCTCCACTAAAGTACTGCAGACACTTGGAGCCAACAGACCACACCGATAAAATGGAAGGGATCTAAGAAATAAGCAGCTACTATGACAGTTTTGACTCGGAAGCAGAGCCAGTGTCTGGCCTGGATGCTGGCTTCTTTGCCATCAGTTAGAGAGTTGTCCTTGGTGTGGTGGCATAGGCCTCTCTTTAATCCCAGCGTATAAGAAGTAGAAGCAGAGAGATCGTTGTTAACTCAAGGCAGCAAACCTGGTCTACAAAGTAAGTTCCAGGCCAGCTGGGGCTATAGAGTGAGACTCTGCTTCAAAGAGGGGAGGAGGAGCCTTAGTTACTAGAAACACTCGCCACATCTTAAGAATGCCAACTATGTACGGCCCACATTTTCAAACATAAGTCTTGAGTGATAAAAAAGGGAATTGGGGACTTGAAAGATGGCTCCGCAAGCAAAGACAATGTGTCGCTCTTTCGAACTGAAGTTTGGTTCCCAGAACCACAATAGGGCGGCTCATAACCACCTGTATGTAAATTCAGATCTAGGGGATCTGACCTCTTTTTCTGACTTCCATTGGCACCTGTATGCCTATGTACATGTAAACACATATGCATGCACATAAATAAAAATAAATATATTTAAAAGAAAAGGGGAGCATAGATTACTACTCAAAAATAAATTTAAAAAAATTAAAGAATTAAGAAATTATTAAATATTCCTGGAGAGATGGCTCAGGCATTCAGATAGTTAATAATACATAGTGTTCTTCTAGAGGAACCGAGTTCAGTGCTTAGCAGCCACATCAGGAGACTCACAGCTGCCTGTAACTTCAGCTCCAAGGGGATCTGGTCCTCTGGCTTCTGCAAGCACCTGTACTCATGTGCACAAGTCTATGCACACAGTGCACTAATTAAAAAAGAGCAAAAATAAATATTCATTAAAAGAATGATGCAAAGACAAAGCCAAAAGTTGGGTAGAGTTGAAATAGTGAACATTTGCTTAATACTGAATGTCTTTCTGTGTTATTCTAATTTTTATAGCATGCATTCATTACTATAACAGGAAACAATATCAACATATAAAATGCATTTTGCCATCTTGTCAGTAATGGGACTATTTTAAAAGTATGCTGCCACTCTCTTTAACCCCTATAAGAAACTGATAATCAATATAAGTAAATCTGATTTTTAAAATGATAGACAGCACTTCCTTGGTTTAATTGCAATTTCTTTTCAATTCCTAATACACCTACATGTTCCATATTTACATGCAAATATTATCTTAGAGTTTCTATTGCTGTGAAGAGACACCATGACCACAGCAACTCTTCTAAAGGAAAACATTTGATTGAAGTTAGCAGCTCTTTCAGCAGGCATTCCATGACTCTGGCATCTCTAACATCTTGGGTGCTCCAAGGTAATCCAGACTTCAACTTCACAGCTTCACACAATGGCCTCTCCACCAGGCCTCCATTCGGGGCACTCCTAAAACATGCCTGGCCTCAATGGCTTTCCTTAGATACAGAGACAAATTCCATAGCCCCCTTTTCCTATCTTTAACTTTAATGCTAGAACCATGTGGCTGAAGATGCCAAGTTCCGTTGTTTACTCAGGCTGGAGCATTGCCCTCTTGTTCAATTTTATCTTCACCACATTTCTTTTTTTGAGTGTTACCTTCACTGTTTGAGCTTGGCTTCCTAAAACTGGATCCATAGATTAGGCTGGCCTTGAATTCAGAGATCTGCCAGCATCTGCCTTCCCAAAGCTGGGATTAAAGTTATGCACCACCACACCTTGCTCTAAACTTTTCTTTGCTCTAAACATTTCACAAGTCGGAAACTGGGTACAGTTGTGATCTTACTCTGAGTTCACCACTCCCTTTATTTCATTTCTTAATCTGTTGATCTCCTTGAACACAGGACTTAATTCCATTCCACTTTCTGGTCTTCCTTTTCTCCTTAAATTTTACATTTTGCAATTTACCCTGCTCGACAATTTGCAATTTACCCTTATTCCTTTTCATTGTAAATCTTCATTAGTTAACACTAGTAACCACACAACATTGTCTGTGCAAGGCTGTTTTGAGATTTTCTCCTCCAATGGAATTAATCCAAAACTCTTCCCTTTAGTCTCAGACAAACTTTTCAGACAAAAGCAAAAAGCAATCACTTTTTTTTTTCACCAAAATCTCACATGAACAATCTCTAGGCGATATACTAAAATTCTCCTGTTGATCCAGGCCCCCACAGTTCAAATCCCCCTCAGCACCATTGTCTTCCATGCTTCTACTAGTATGGCGCATTCCACTGCCTTCCTAAACTAAAGTACCAAAGTCCAAATTCCTCCAAACAAAAACTTGGTCAGGCCGATCATAGCAATACCCCACTCCCAGTACTAACTTCTGTCTTAGTTAGGGTTTCTATTGCTGTGAAGAGATACTGTGACCACAGCAATTCTTAAAGGAAAACATTTAATTGGGGTGACTTACAGTTCATAGGTTTAGTTCATTCTCATCATGGTAGGGAGCATGTAGGCAGACACGGTGCTAGAGAAGTAGAGAAGCTGAGAGTTCTGCATCTTGCAGGCAACAGGAAGTTGACTGAGATATTGAGCAGTATCCTGAGCATAGGAAACCTCAAAGCCCACCCCAACAGCAACACATTTCCTTCAAAAGGCCACACCTACTTCAACAAGGCTATATCTCCCAATAGTGCCACTCTCTATGAGCTTATGTTTTTGCTTGTTGCTTAATATCTGTAGAACCTAAAGAAGATAAATATACTATATTTGTGCATAGCTTGTTCATATGTGTCATTTATTTTCTTTCTTCTTTTTTTTCTTTTCCTTTTTTTGTTTTTTGGGTTTTTGTTTTTGTTTTGTTGTTGTTGTTGTTTTTGTTTTGTTTTTCCAAGACAGCTTTCCTATGTATCCCTTGCTATCATGGAACTTGCTCTGGAGACCAGTTGGCCTCCAACTCAAAAATCTGCCTGCCTCCGCCTCCCTGAGTGCTAGAATTGAAGGTGTGCACCACCACCTGGCTTGGTCATATATATCATTAAAATAGTTCTACATATATATATACATACATATATATATATAATATAATCATGTTAGAGGTTAGAAAGAGGTCATATACAGGATACAATCTAGAATAACTCAAATTGAATGGCTTTGTTATGTAGACATGTTTATAACAGCTTACTTAACAGGCAGCAAGGTTAAATCTTTATATTTAAGAGAATTGGTGGACTTTTGAGGCTTGGTGTGGGATGTCCTTCTGTCTGTGTTGCTTTGATTAGTTAATGAATAAAGGAACTACTTTGGGCCTATGGCAGAGCTATAGGGGAACAGAGCTAGGCAGGAAAACTAAACGGAATGCTGGGAGGAAAAAAGGTGGAGTCAAGAGAATGTCATGGATCCACTACCAGAGAGAGAAGTACCAAAACTTTGCTGGTAGGCCACGACCTCATGGTGATATACAGATTAATAGAAAAGAGTTAAATTAATATGTAATTGTTAGCCAATAAGAGGCTAGAGCTAATGGGCCAAGCAGGGATTTAATTAAAATAGTTTCTGTGTGATTATTTCAGTTCTGGGAGGCCGGGATGAACAAGCGGGTCTTTGCAACAGAGGCTATAAAATTCATATGAGTAATCATTTTTTCATGGTGTTGGATATTGAAACTAAGATCTTGCATATAGTTGGCAAGTGCTTGACCATCAATCTAGATTCCAACACCTTGCATGTTTATCAAAGAATTAACTAGTTAAATAAAGTACACATTTATACGTGAGTTATAGGAACAATCTATAGAAAGTACCAAAATTAATTAGTTTTCAGAGTTAGCATGCAAAGCAACAAGATTTTGGTTATATACACTAAAACGTTTATCCAGAAATATAAAGCTTTCAAACCCCAGTTGGAGCTTAGGACATTATAAATGGATATGTATTAACAACTCTTTTACACATTATTTCTGCCTAAGAAAGCAAACTTAATGAAAGGGATTTTCTCCATTCTTTCAATTATTTATTCATCTTTCATCCTATAAATATGTATTGAGCTCCCTGTTCTATACTACTGAAGAAAATGCAGAGATATAAAACAGGGACTAGAGTACTGTGGTAGCACTTTTGGTCATTTCCCAAGTCAGGCTAGCCACAGGAGCAAATAAGGTTAATTACAAAAAATAAGCTCTCTCAATAATGTTCCTTCTAATAAGCCAGTTAAACAACAATGTTGCCTGTGTTAGAGTTCATTATACTGCAAAGGACCTGGCAAGTGAGAAACTCTGAAATCATATTTAATTAAGGAAAATGAGGCCCAGTGCTTTTCCTCTCAACCTCATATTCACTTAATGGACATACGTCCTTCATCTTTTCTTTGGTTATGGAGTTGTTGAGAGACATTATCTTGAGCTCATTTTACTAAGCAGAAGGACCATCATACAGAAAATGGCTAAATCACTCTCAGTTTAAGATTTCACTATTTATTTATTTATTTTGCCTCAAGCTTTGGGGGATATTAAGGCCATGTTGTAAATCCTGGTCACTGCTTTTTCTAAAGAGCAAAATGAGAGTTTATTAGCATCTCAGTGGTTGCCTCAATAATGACAAAACAGTTGCTCATTACCGCTCATTAGCTTCATATTAGATTCACTTGCAGTGGCAATACATCTTCTATTCATACACAATTGCAAAACAACAGATATGATCTGACACCTGCTGTACGGCAGAATTCATTAGACTATGATAATACAAATAGAACTGCAGACTCTGGACTTGGATTTGCTTCTGTGATGACTGCACAGAAAAACCTCTGAAATTATTGAGGCTCGGAGAAGACAAATATGCACAGCAGATGAGTGAGAGTTTCAAGCACTGGATTCTTCATTTTTCTGTTTATACAAGTGTTCTATCTACAGAATATAATATTTTAATAGGCAGCTGTAATGCCCAAAATTATGAAATATTTCTTATGGATGAAATGAAATACCAAAGATGCATACCAAATAAAAATAATCCCAAGACAATTTTAAAATCAAAGATAAACTAAATTATTTTTAATACATTTCATATTTGTTCATATATCTGTGCCTTAGTCCATGGGGAACAATCAGACCTCAAGGGAAACTTAATCATTATAAGATTATTATAATCAACATAATCTGATGCTCAATTATGTTGGCTTACTCAAACTCCTTGTGGATCCTGCCACATGTTGCCATATATAATAAAAGAAGAAACTTTGAGTAGTATTCTTATGTTTAGTTTTCTGTATTTAAATTACCTAAACACAGCATACAAATTAAAAATGAATGACCTGTTTCTACTCGGAAATTCTTTAGAAAATAAATTGAACGTTTTTAGTTTATGGATTATGAACCTTATACAGTTTTTTGTTTCCTTTTGTTTATTGTTTGTGGGTTGGTTTTGGTTTTTTGGTCAGAGCATTATCGTTTATTGGAAATTCAAACTTAACCAAACATACTGTACTTAGAGTTACCATATAACAGTGCTCAAACTAGAGATTATGTGCTACCAAGTAAAACCCACCATCGGGAGTGGGCAATGTCTCTTACAATAATTGCTGCCATTGGTTACTCTCCTTAACCTGATAGTAGGATCCTTTTGCTGACAACAGCACATATTTATGTCATCAAACAGGGTTTGCTCAAGTGGTGCCCAGTTAGTTAGCAGCTTCATGATGGAGGAGGGTCATCTGTCTATGTGTTACTTTCATTGGTTAATAAA
>LOJH01042556.1:1283-15455 GCA_001685095.1 Ellobius talpinus | reverse complement strand
GGCCTTGGACTTCCCACAGGGCAGGGTACCCTGACTTCTCTTAGGAATGGAGGGGGAGGGGGAGGGGAAGGAGTGGGAGGGAAATTGGAGGAGAGGAAGAGGTGGAAATTTTTAATAAACATTAAAAAGAAGAAGAAGAAAAAGAAATGGAGACAATTTTTTTGCCCACTTGGGGTGGGTGCATTGCACTTTTATACTCTGCAGGCTTCTACAGGCAACATGCCTTCAAGATACTTTCATCATCATCTCAATGACAAGTGCCTGGCTTCTCCTTAGTGGTTCTCATCTCTTTTGATTTGTATTTTTGTGGTTGATTCTTCTAAAAAGTATTTTGTCTATTCTTTGGTAATTTCACACATGTATGCAACGTAATTTTCCTCATTACCAACTCCCGTTGCTGCTCTGACTTCTCCCAGACTCTGCTTACATCCATATTCAAATTCCTTCTCTTTATAACTCCCTGGGTCCAGCTACAGATACCTACATGTGCATAGACATAGGCCCATCCACTAGCACATGGGCATTCAAGAAGAGATCACCCTCTTGAAGAAAACTGACTCACCCAATCCCAACAATCATCCACTGTCAATAGCTCTCAGCTCGGGATGGGGATTTGGAAGCCACTAAAATGATAACTGGCTTGATTTTATGCAAACTTTACCTTGGCAGTCAGGCTGTTCTGCGTTCATGAGTACAACAGCCCTGTGATGTCCAGAAGAGTCTATCTCTACCTAATCTTCCCATAATCATTTCTTTAACAATTTTCCCATCTTTGCCTCACCTGTTTCACCAACCAAAGTAACAATTTAAGTTCACACTCCTCTCTTGACTAAACCACATAATTTTTAAATCTCTCTCTGCTCCTTGTTTTGGCCACTCTTGGTTTAAATGTGACCAAGGTAGTAAGTAATTGTCCTGTTACAGCTTGAATTAGGATGCTGTAAATTTCACCAAACAAATTAGTCCACTGTGTTTGAATTCAGTCTCATATAAGTTTTCAGGACATAGGCTGAACAAAGCAATATTATTAATCAAAATGTGGCATGAATAATTTCTAGCTTAATTTTCAATAAATCCCTCTTCCTAAGCTGTTCAAGCCTGGCCTTCAGCCTCTGTATATAGTCATTGTGTTCTTCCAACTTCCACTTGATCTACTATAAGCTCTACTTAAATCTACAGCTTCTTGTACATGCGGTTCCAAATTCTACCACATTCCTTGTCCAAACTTGTTCCAATGGCTGATTAACTACGTGGCGAGATTTATTATAGCCACAACTTCTCAGGATAAATACTCTATATGAGTCAGCTCTCTCAGTGTTAGGATAGAATGCCTAACAAAGGCAAGGGAAAGGGACTTAGTTTGACTCAAAGTTCAGAAGGTAATTCCCTCATAATATGAAAGAATGGTGGCTTGTGTGGTTATGTGCATGCTGGCACCATCATATAATGTGGTTTGTTACACCTTGGCAGCAGACTGAAAACACAAGGCTAATGCCAGGGGAAGAGCAGGGCTCTAACCCTCAAGCCTTGTCCTCCAGTGACCCACTGCCAGGGCAGGTGGGAGACAGACAGGCCATGCAGAGAGAGCTTGGGTATAGAGTTCATTTAGTGGGTATTGGGAGGGTGTAAGGGTAGGGAGATATGGGGGAGAGAGAGAAAGAGAGAGGGAAAATAGAGAAAAGGGGAAGGAGAAGGCAGAGGCTGCCTTTTCAGAAGAAAAAGAGACAGAGAGAGAATAGGGGGAGATTGGGAGTAGGTGGAGCTTGTCTTTTAAAGGGACAGAGTACCCAGGTGACAGGGTAAGCCAGCATAATTATAATTATAACACTAATGGCCAAGGAATAAACAGATGAAGCTTATTCAACCAGAAACATTGCTTCTGTGGTCCAGGTCATAGAATCATTTATGAAGCGTGAACTATTACTTCCCTGGAATTTTATGTCAAAACATCAGAACTGGCTTAAGTACTAGCAATGTATGATCTCACAGTTCTGGAAACGGGAAGTCCCAAGTCATCAAGGTGGAAGGTAGTTGTAGACAAGTCACCTTCTGAAGATCTCCACATACTTCTATGTTTTTTGTTTGTGTGTTTGTTTGTTTCTGTGTCCTGACCTCCTCACCTTATCAGTCAGGACAAAGGACAAACGCCCACTCTAATGACTTTATATTGCCTTAATCCCCTTAAAAATGCTTATTCCAAATACAGTCACATTCTGAGGTAATGGAGCTAAAGATTTCAGGATAAGAGAATTGAAGGTACACAATTCACTGGCTAGCAATGTGTGTGGGTGTGGTTCCCTCCTTCATCAGGAAGCTTCATCCAGTTGAAGAGTGTAGGAAATAACCTTCCAGCCCTCAGCAGCCTGTATTATGACTCAAACGAACAACCCACATACGGTTCTTTGTTTTTCTGGGCCTTCACCGACATCACTAAAGGATCCCTCGCCCTATGGACTTCTTTCCTGGTAAAGGTCAGGCTTTTAGCCTCGCTCCCCCTGTAGCTCAGCACAGAGTGCAGACCTCTGGTCTGTCCTCTGTGGCTTACAACATTCTGAAGATGAGAAAATCAGTTAGAGAGACTCTGGTCCCTTTAAAGAACATGGCAAATAAGAACAAGGAGAAGCCAAACTCTTTTTATCACAGAAACTGCTTTTAAAAATTCCGTGCATGGACACTTTTCGCAAATGATGAATACTTATTATAGAAATTGTGGAGAGTACAGACAGAAGAATGGAAGGAAAATACATCACATGTGCTAGCTGTATTTACCAGCAACAACTATTCATTATCTCAGGGGTGGGTATATAGTCAAGCCATTGTTTTGTGAGAAATCCCCATTCAAAACCATGTATACATGTATATGCATTTCACAGTAAGAAGGTGGCCTATTCAGGGTGATATCCTAGATGTTGTAGCTCACTTTCTTCTGTAATTAGAAATATCTTTAAAATTCTGTTGACGGCTACATACTGTTTTGTCTAATAGAGTAAAATCATTCAATCATTCTGTTAGCAGTGAACATTTATGTCAACAGTTCTGTAGAACTATATAATAAATCTTGTTACACATAAATCTCTAAAGCCAAGTTAAATTATCTATTATGATATATTCCTAGAAATTCAGCAACTACATCAAGGACCATGAATAACATTAGGAAAAACATTATTCATTGGGACTCACTTTGGGAGAATTCTGTACCAGTTAGAAAAGTGCCCAGAATAAATGATGATGCTCACCTGCCTGAAATTTCAGAGGAAATGACAGATTTATTAAAAGAACAAAGGAAGAGAAAGAACTTGAAAAAAAAAGAAAATATGAGAAGAAAACAAGAGCTTCAAATTTGTTACGAAAAATGTCACACCTGAGTATTTTAAAATTTTGAGTGTATTTTCTTTGTTGATCAACTGAGGAATTTTCCACTGGCAGTTCACCCTCTATAAGTAATTATTTGGCTGTTTGTCCATTGGAAATAATTTTGGAAATAACCATGTACTCCCTGGTATAGAGTTCCTTAGTTCCTTTTCTTTCCTCCCTCTTTTCCCCCTCAGTTTCTCGTATACTTTGAAGGAAATTCATAGTAACATTTCTTTGTTTCAGTCACTTTTTTACTTTGCCCACAAGAGTGACATTCTGAGCTGTTGCAAGTGCTTTCTCTTGGCTGTGAGTATGGAAGTGGGGAGAGGTTCTTGATGTCTGGGCCCAAGAGTATTATTGATGATCTGGATTAGTTATCAAATATCTACAACTTGTTTTATATTTTCTCTCACTAATTATCTATGTAGAAAGTCTAATTTTCTTCCTGATAGTAAACATTCTTCTTTTCAAAAGCATAACAAACAATAACAACATAGCAAATGTTCTTCTTTAAGAAGTAAACAATAGCAACAAACCCATTGCTACTTTAATTTGTCATGTTTCAGCATTTTCAATTTAATTCTTCCTTGATTTATTGTCACACATGATATGCATAAAGAGTTTAATCAATTTCCCTCAATTAAGTCTATGAATTTTCAGTCCCATTTATTGAAGGTATTATGATGTCCTTGATATTCATTTAGGTCTTCTCTTAGCATTTGCTTCTGGGAAAATAAATCTGTTCCCAATATTTAGATCTTTGATTTTTCTATTGGTATCACAGAAATTTAGTTCCAATGGATCTCAGGATAGAGGTTACTACTCACTGTTCAAATACATTTCCACTCTTTTTTATTATTCCTTGGATTTTGCTTGGTTTCCCGATTTATGAGACTGTAACCAGACCAGGTGTCAATAGATGGGAATACTGACCAGATTGCAGAGAGAACCTGGTGAAGAATAAAGATGCTTCTGGAAAGAGGCTCAATTGAGGACCTTTGGACATGGCTGAGCTGGAGCCACAGTGGGAGAAAAGGTTCTTCTGCAGCTGCTCACTGGGGTCTGCCAGTTTTGTCTCTTGATTATGAATGTCCTTAGCCTTTGAACCTTGTTTTTGTGCTGTTTTATCCTCACAGTTCCTAGCTACTGTCTCAGAATAGTTAATTTTGTCATTACCTCTGGATTACCTTAGACTTCTAATCTCACACCGTCTAGTACATGTTTTTTTCCACTGGTCAAAAGTTTTGCGATTCCTTTGATCTTTTATAGCAGCATCAAACAAGTGACAAGAGATACTTAATGGGTGGAGAATGTAGCTGAACATTTGAATTTTACACTTAAAAAAGGTAAATTAAACAGCTAATGGCTATCACATAGCGAGAATTTGATTCCTTGCCAGGCCATGCTGCTTGGATCTTGAAAAAGTCATCTGTGTAGAACTCAAGCAACCCAACTAAACACTAGCATCATCTATTTTCTGGAAATGATCAGTGTAGCCATTCCATACTGCCAGGAAGAGCACAGTGTTTTGACATAGAGAATGATGATGTCCAAGGCATGCACTAGTGAGTCAATGTAGAACAGCATTGATTAGAAGCTAACTGTGCACAGATTAACACACATGCACATACAAGCTCTACCATTAGCACCACCCATACATGTTCTTAGTCCTGTTTCTCTTCACTTTGCTCTTATCCCAACCTTTTTTTACATCACTCTTACTTCTGCTCCAATCCTTTAAAGAAATGTTTCTCATTTATCAGGTTGCTCAATGAAAAACATGCTGTTTGTTCAGATTGACATCTCAGAGAGGTTTGATGTGCTGATTGCCTTCTTGACATACAATCTAAGGAGGGAGCCTTTGACTCTGCTCACTCTGTCCTTGGAGCACCATCAGTACATACTTCTTCATGTGCACTGCTCCCAAATTCACTTTCCTTCCCCTGTTCTCTATCTTGAAATCTAGACTGTTCGGCTACTAAGCAGATGATTAGGTAAGTGTTAGACAATGCGAGACTAGGAGTGTCGTGCAGCTAAGTGATAATTAAAGTTCAAGAAATTTTGTAAGACATTCAAAATATGGCTACTCTATGATAGCAGCCAGAATATACAAAATCAATGAAACACCAGAGAAGGGTCTAAGTGCCAATGGCACTTGGAGTCTTGAGATTAAAACAATGGGCAGTCCACATTGAGCAGCAGCTAAGGGGCACATCCAGCTGACCAGTTCAAACCCAACATTTCCAAGAAGAGAAGCCTCCATTTTCTGTGTTCCACTGAATTTTGTTGACTCTAAATGTTCCATTCTGAAACTAGAGGACAACATGAAGTCCTCTTTCCTCTATGGTACTCCAGTATGGACCCCTCTATCCTCTATCCATTTTAAATTCTTCGGAAATTTTTCATTGCTTTTAATACGAAAGGCAAAGCTCTGCAAGGTGACAGTGTTATTCAGGGTCTGGGCTCCACTCAAATAACTGGCCCTTTGTCCCTTGTGTCATACCTTAGGGCCACTGGGAGCCCATACTGTACTCAGTCTTCCCTTCCCACCTCTTTACTCTATGCCCACAGTCCTTCACCCATTTATCACTGCATTGTGGCTGTTTCTGGTCAATCCTGAAGCAAGGCAGGCTGAAGGAGTAACTCACTGTCACTTAGACTGCAGTGCCTGCTTGTTTCCTAGTTAGGAATTCCCTGAGGATGCTACACAGCGTGCTCAAGGAGTGTGCATATTTCCTTTAAGTCAGACGTGCTTTGGTGGGTTCTGAGACAAGCATCCTGCAGCACTGAAGAGCAGTTCTTTAAAATTCACAGGCATTTTAGCTATCCCTAAGATACTTGATATGTTTATAACCCGGGGCATAATATGACAAGAATAGATTATACATGACATTTACAAGAAGATGTTTCCAAATGCAGTGAAAGTCCTTGACATAATGCTACCCAAGGACTGATAATCACTGCTATGCTCAGGTGGTCAGAAGGAGATTTGCTTTTCCTAACACACTTCTCTGGTTGTCCCCCTGTACAGAGCTCACACCACTGTCTTTGTGCAGTCCTGTTCTGCTGGGGCTGCCTTGGGCAGTGGGCATGACAGAAGCCAGATGGCCCTCTGGAAAGAAAACTCCTAAGGCAGTTAGTTCTCAAGTCGGTTTTCTAAGGAAAACTCAGTTTTAAAAAAAAAACAAAAAAAAAAAACAACAACAACACTCAGCTCCGGAAAATGGTTTAGAAATTTTAAAGATATGAATTTCCCAACTAAAGAAACAAGCCTTGGTGACACACTTTCAACTCCCAGCTCAGCAGCAGAGAAAGCACCACACATAAATGTGGTTTCTGTGGACAGTTGGTTAGTGCGCATGCACACTGTAAGTGCGCCTGCAGAAAGAGCCATAGATCATAAACAGGAGACTTATAAATATGCGAGTCCACTGCCATTCTTCCCTTGGAAAATACACATGCTGTGTTTCAAAAGAATAGTTTCTTCCAGATAGGCTGGATGGGTCATCTGGTAAGAGCACGTGATGCCACGCCTGATGACCTGAGTTCAATCACAGGACGCACGTGGGAGAAGAAGAGAACCCACAAACCTGCCAGTTGTCCTCCGACCTCCACAAGCTCACTGTGACAAGTATATACTTCCCTCAACACAAACCAAATCACAACTAAATAAGAATAACACTTCTGGCAAAGCAAAAGAGAAACACTAATATTCATCTAAAAATTGTTATTGAAATATACAGATAAAACAATTTTATAACATCTTCTTTTGCATTTTCAAACTTTCAAAATAAATTTTTATAATTTTCTAATTCTAGCTTATTAATATTATTCATTATTATTTCTGTTGCCATTTTGAGGCAGTGTCTCATATGGCCTAGGTAGGCCTTGAACTCATGTAGCTAAAGTTGAGTCCTAATTGTTCTGCTTCCACCTCCCACAGGTTGGTATAATAAGCATGCACCACCACACTTCACACGCGACTACTTTTTTGGTTGTTAATTTTTAGATTCATTTCTTCTTTATGTATAAGTTTCTTTTCCTGCATAAAAGTATTTTTGTGTCTGTATGAATTCAGATGAGGGGGCCAAATCACCTGGATGTAGTTACAAATGATTGTAAGCCACCATGTGGGTGCTGGGATTAGAACCTAGGTCCTCAGAGAGATATCTCCAGCCAGATGTATGAATTCTCAATTCTTAAGGTTTCTTTCTACTTACTTTGTAATAGAAAACCTGAGTTAAAATTTCCTTAAGTTTGGGTTAATAGGAGTCTTCAAAATAAAACATGCTATTGCAATAGGAATTTTTCTTTTTCTTTTTTTTGTTTGTAGCTGGTATTGTTTATAATATTTCTTCTTTTTTATTAAAAATTTCCACCTCCTCCCCTCCTCCGATTTCCCTCCCCCTCCCCCGACTCCCCCTCTCCATCACTTTCCAGTCCAAAGAGCAGTCAGGGTTCCCTGCCCTGTGGGAAGTCCAAGGTCCTCCCCCCTCCATATCTAGGTCCATTCGAAAGTGGCTTCTTGTTTTGCAAATAGGCTTGAGCAGACAACCACATAAACTCTTGCCAAAACTGGAACCACAGATACACATGCTGGGGAGCCTGAAGGAAAAGCGGCTCTGTTTGGCAGGTTTGTGCTAAAGGAACAGTGAGACCAGACCAGACTACAGGTTCTGGTTCAGGAGGCAAATGCAGCCTTGGGGCAGCTGTGAGTGAGTCCCAGCATGTGTTGGAGGAAGGCTTAGCTCCCTTGGGAGCCTCCCTTTCTCCCTGGGTTTGCCTTCCTGAAGCTGTGAGGCTTTCAGTTTGCCAACCCCCACCCCCGCCACAACATTTTCATTTATCCTGAAACTAAATCAGTTTGAGGCTAAACATATTTTAAAATGTCAGCCTACCTATTTTGTCCACGGGATGAGAAATGCAAGATTCTCAGAAAATGCCATGTTTGGTTTGGATTTTGTCCTGGAATGTGAAATGGAACAAATGTTAAATCCTCGGGGTGCCTTGAAGATCAAATGAGGAAGGGAGTGAAAGTGATTGGTGAGAGTGATCCGATGTGTTTCACTGCCTTTCATGATAGTTACTATCATCACCAACATTATTACAATTATCAGATTGTGAGCTAACATACATAAAACTTAGAGCATGTGGAATCGGGAGGAAAAAAGAGGAAAAAAATGCGTGTTTCTCAAAGTACCCAGAGTGAATACGGTGTTGAAGTATTCCTATTACAAAAGGAGAGATAAAATAGAAAAAAAATACCAGTAATTCCTCAATACTGTGGAACTCCTTGTTCCATACAGCTATAAAACAAAAAGTCCCCCTGCATTCCCAGTACCAGCTTTGCTGTAAGGTAGGCCAGGGAAACTGGTTGGTAGATTTTTTACATGGAGCATCATGATTTAGACACTTCTCTCTTCTGGTTTGTTTTGAGACCATCTATGGAGGGCTAACATCACCATGTACCCATGTGTGCACTTGACATTCTTGAGTGTAATGAATACTTGAGTGTAATGCTATACTACACACATCCCTGATAGCTGGCTCAACCCACTGAAAGACCTGAGCAGTTAAATCTGAAAAGTACCATTTTATATTCATGACGGTGGGCATTAACGTTTTAACGTTAGATGTTCCCCGCTGACTCATGTGCTGGAGCTCTTTGTCACTGGCTGGCAGCCTTGTTTCGGGAGGTTGTGGAAACTTTGGGGTAAGAGGTATGTTGAGTGGAGGTGGGTCACTAGGGTGAGTCTCTGAAAGCTAAACCCAACCCTTCTTTCAGATTCAGCTGCATGGTTTTTATCTGACAAGATATAAATAAGCAAACCATAAGCTCCTCCCACAAGCCCCTTCAGTCTTCATGTCTTCTCCACCACGAAACTGTGACCCAAAATAGACCTCTCCTCCAGCAAGTTCTGTGGAGTTCTCTGTCACGTTGATGAGAAAAGTCACACATATGGGGGATTTCTCTCTTCTAGTATCACAAGTACAGTGTGTTTTATATCTAGTTTCCTTAATATTTCCCAATAAAACAGAAAAATGCTTTCCTGGGGTGAGTGTGGAGATGAATTGGCTTCCATGCCTTATGGCCCTAGACAGTTGCCTTTATCATACGTAACTCTCTTAAGCTTAGCAAAATAAAATAAAATAAAGTAAAATTAAAGAAAGAAAAATGGTAGCCTCCTCCTTATTGTTAATATGTGGTTTCCCTTATTCAACTATTCAGCTAGAGGAGAATCTCTTTAATGGGAAAGCAAGAACAACATGAAGCAATTTGGGAATCCATTGGGATGGCTGAAAATCCTGCATACAAACAAGTGCTTGCAAAGCTTGTGACAGTCACTCTCTCAGTTGACCAGATGGGCCAGAGGCAGGGTTTTGATGCCACACATTCAGTAAAATGGCTCCTGTGCACCACTGGAGAGAAGTCCCAAGCAGAAGGTCATGACTAGAAGTCAGGAGGTCTGGATGGTTGGGGACTTAGTGAGACATTGAGCAGAGCACTAGATGGAGCAAGCAGGATTAGTCAGAAGGTGGGTTTGATAAGCATATATTGACTTAGGAATGACTTATTTTAGTTTCTCTCATTGTTTTTTAATTTTTGTAATTTTTAAGTATACATATATATATATATTTATGATGTACAGTGTGATTTTTGATAGTATTTATTTGCTGTGGAAGGACTAAACATTTTAAAGTAATTTTCAATAATAAAGCATGTGACTATTACCTTTCTAGAATTGTGGTTTTCCTCATTGACAAACTTAGAATGACAAATTTTCATTACCTCACCCTACTTCGTGAAGATAGAATAAAATCATGTGCCTTATGAACTCCACAAACCACCCATCTCTAGTTTCTATTAGTTATGAGTAGAGAAGTAAGAGAATCCACCATAGCTTTTGTGACAATTTGTGGGCTTCTCAAAGGCACATGACTTGATTAATCAATAGGGAGCATTAGGGAAGATGCTGCCAATGAGGGAGAAAAGCTTCATCCAGGAGTGAGCTGTGGAAGGAGAACTCTGGGTTTAAGGATTCTGTAGTCCCTCTGTTCCACTCCTTTTGGACTTTGGATGCAAAGTGCTGTCCTGCTTTGCATCATTGTCTGTACAGAGGAATAAGCCCTTGTCTTTTGGTTATTATAATGTCCACAGGGAAATTCCAACCATCAGGGTATCACAGGAACCTAAAAGTGTCTCATTGTTCTCAAGAGAAAAAAAAAACTCAAGAAAATAGCAGTTCCAGAAAGGTGCTTTTCAGGTGGCATACATAATCTCTTTAAACTTCCTTATTCTTAAAACAATAACTCATGTCATAGACTTGATGTCTTTTTTTCCCACAGTACCAAGTAGAATTTTACCATTGTAACCTTAACAACATAGAGATACCACCTTCAGTCTCAGGCTCCATCCTAACCACAATTTCCAAGAAATGTCTTTCTTGTTTGTTATGGCCCAGAGTCTACTGAAATATTTATCTCCTTCTCTACATAGATGGTTACTGGCATGTCGAACTTTGATATGTGGGGAACTTCCATTTCATTCTAGGAATTTTACAGACTGAAGAAACAGCTACAATGCCCCATGTTGCAAATCTCTCAGAGTCTGACCAGGGAGAAAACCTGTGATCCATGCAAACACAGCACAGAAGGCTCCTAACCAGGCTGAGCAGATTAGACCCAGAAGTAAACAGAGCTGCAGGAAGAGCAAAAGCCAGGCTGGCTGCCATCTTCCAGTGAGTTTATGGATCAGCTTAAGTCTTTGTACCTTGCAGCTGCACAATGGAAAAATCTTTCAAGGGCATGCAGTGCTAAAAATCCCCGCTCATTTATTGTTTCTTAAATACAGAAGAAGGGCATTAGTTGAGTTTTCTGGTGTTTTGACTAAAGTATCTAACTCACAACTTAAAGGAAGAATGATTTATGGCTTCAGAGGGTTCAGTGCATCATGGAAAAAGTAGTAAAATATCTCAATTCACACGATGGCCAGCCAGGAAGCAAAGTAATATAGGCAGTAGTCATGGATACTATGCCCTCCAGGACCCACTCCAATGACCTACTTCCCATAGCCAAGTCCAACTTCCCAAAGTTTCCAGAATCTTCCAGAACAGTGCCACCATTAGAGAGCCTAGTGATTAATTTTCTTGTGGCCAAGTATCTGATAAAAAGCAAGGCGCATCATAGTTACATTACTGTTGCTGTGATAAAATAGCCTGACAAAGGCAACTTTAAAAAGAGAAGCTTTATTCTTGCTCACAGTTCAAAGATACAGTCTATCGTGATAGGGAAGTCACGGGAACAGGACCATCTGTAGGGAAGAAGCAGAGAGCAATGGGTAAATTCACACCTGTTAGTGCTTGTCTCACATTCTTCAAATTATACAGTCCTGGATCCCCTACCAGGGAATGAATCCAAGCATGATTAATATGTTCTTGCTACATGGCAACATAATCACAATAACCTGTCACAAGTATGTCCAGAGTCCCATCTCTCAGGTGATTGTAGATCCTGTTAAGTTGACAACACCAACAACCACAAGTCTGTAGGATTTCTTCTGGTATCCTGGTTGGTGGTACAGTCCATCATGGTCAGGTAGGCATGGCAGTGGGAAAGACTCCTGGCTCTAAGAGAGTATGAAGTTGTTTGCTCATATCTCAATGGACTAGGAATCAGAGAGAGACAAATTCTAATACTCACATGGCTCCTTCCTTTTTTTAAATATAGTCCAAGATCCCATTTCATGAGATGATGTTGCCTACTCCTCATTTGGCACAGGTCTTCCCTAGTCAGTTAAACCTCTCTAGAAATGCTTTCTCATGTTCGTGGAAAGATCTGGCCCTCTTATGCTCTGGGGATTTCTTAATCAAATCAAATGAAAGTCAAAACTTCACATAGTCCAAGAGTTCAAACATGAGTCCACAGTAGACATTTCTTACTCAAAACTATAACAAGATAGAACATTGTAGCATAGAGATAGATGCCATTCTTCCACTTTCATGTGGAAGGGTCTCAGGCCCTGAACAGATAGGAATCAAACAAGAAATATGATGAGTATAGCCTTGTGGAAACCTAGGATCTGAGATGCAGTTGTAGGATCATAAGAGAAGGTGCCAGAAATTGACATGGTCCCCAGTCACTTTTCTTCCACCATAAGCCTGCATTTGGCTATTGTTTGGCAGGTGTATCAGGGAATATCTTCTATATGACATCTAGTATGAAGCTACATAAAACTTAACTGAGCTCCAAACACAGTGTATTGACCGGCATGGCAGAACCACAGAGTCACGCAGCCCCCAAGTGCCAAGGACTAGTTGTCTCAGAAATTGAGTTCTTGTACTCATTCTCATGTAGTTTACTAGATCCTTGTCTCTGGTCTGTGACGTCAGAGGGCTTGCCTGCTGAACGGACCTATAATGGATCATATATCATTTATAAGAGAGATTTTCTACCTACTGCCAAACTTATAAAGACAAAACTCTTTGTTTTTATATGAACCTTTGGGTCTGGTTGAATAGAGCCAACTCAACTGATCCCTTGGAACATGTAGGGTGCTGTGGCTGGCTCAAGCCAACCAATTCATCTTGCTGCATCTTTTCCCACAGGAGTGGAATGCCTGTTTTCAGCATGTAAGAATGACTTTCAAAAACTGTGATTTCAAAAACAAAATGGTTCAACTTGGGGTCCTTTGGAAAAACCTCTCCTTTGTTAGCCAAACATAGTGGCAGTATATCTAGAATTGGTGTAGCAGAATATTAACAGAAGAATTTTAAGCCAGATCCTGTTTTTAAGCATTGTGACCTATTTTGAATTGGTTTTGTGGGTTGATTCTTTAATTGATAAAGAAAAGTAGTGAGGCCATCTCTGAGACAAGCAGTCTTCAGTGGGGGGCCATCTCTCTAGCTAACAGATTGCCTGCTATCCACGTGTGCTTGATGAGTTCCCATCCTCTGATGGGTAATGGAGTTCTGGGGACAAAGTAACTTATAACTGATCATAAGTGATGCAGGCAGAGCAAAAATACGTGAGATCTCTAATCCATGAGAGAGTGTCTTTCAGCTTTTCAAACACAAATAATGCTCTTCGGAACACAGAAAGGTGAGATGTAAAAAATGCTAATATATACATGCCCCAGTTTTTCTCCTCCAGGACCACATCACTGAGGCCAATCCAGGGTGTGACCTGATCTGCTTTTCCCCTTCCACACTTCTCTCTTCCACATTTTGGAGACCAGGCAAAACCCAAAGAAGAAAAGGCACAAGGCAGATACCTTAATGGAGAGGCAGTTTTCCTCAAAAATTCTCATGCTCGCAGCTATTCTGTGTTACACATAGCAATATTTAATTTGTTTATATAGAAACTTCTAAGGCCTAAGTGTAAAACCTTCACAAAGAGGCAGCGTCCATATGATAACCGCTTGTAGCTTACATTTTATGCTGCAGTAAATGTTGGGAGCTGTTCATAGTTTTTACAAGAAATATGTTACTGGTGTCTTCTTCTGGCAACTAAGAAGTTTAACCATGAAGACTTGTGTATGGAAAGACATCTATTTCACTCAGTTGAAAGGAACATCTTTTTGTTAGAATCAGTGTCAGCAGCCAGACCATAAAAGGCAACAATATATAAACACTGTCATAGACTTGGCTTCAGGAAGTTAATTAATTTAGTCCATTTGGGAACAGATGACAAGGCTTTTTTTTTCTTCCTAAAGTTTCATTGATCCTCTTAAAATAATGCTGACACAATAGGAAGTGACTCAAGTTGATAGCAGATAGAGTTGTGGCACAGGTCAAGTCTTCGGAAGCAATACAGGCCATC
>LOJH01042555.1:0-11866 GCA_001685095.1 Ellobius talpinus | reverse complement strand
GATATAATATTACCTAAGTAAACAGGAAATGCATTGTAAGCAATTTCCAAAACTTTAGAATTGACAGAGACATCATGCTGCCTGGACAGTCACCCAAAGTTCTTCTGTAATATTGAAATATCCATCTTCAGCCTACAGGCCCATACTATCTGGCAGACTTTTTCATGAAGCAAGAAACTTGCAAGGCTGTTTTGCCCATATTGGCAGTTTGTCAGTCACTGTCTTCTGTATCCTGCAGAATGTCTGGCAGTCTCTTTCATAAAGCAGGAACTCTGAAGAACTGTCTCACCTTCTTTAGGCAAGTTCAGCAGTCATTTTTCTCTGGGTCCTGCGTGTCCAGCTCATACAGCATAGCATCAAGCAGTCCAGGCAAGAGCAGTTTCTTCTCTAAATGGCTAGCAAACTCTATAAGGAAACTCTTCAATGCCCATCATTCTCTTGAAGCAATTGGTACTTCCAGAAGCAAACAAGTCTCACTGGCGAGAAAAGTCTAAGTTCTTTTTTTTTGAGACAAGGTTTCTCTGTGTTGCTTTGGAGCCTGTCCTGGAACTAACTCTTGTAGACCAGACTGGCCTCTAACTCACGGAGATCCACTTGCCTCTGCCTCCTGAGTGCTGGTATTTAAGGTGTGTGCCACCACCGCCCAGCAGAGTCTAAGTTCTTAAAATATTTTAAATGCCATATTCTGTAAGTCTTTGCAAGGTTTGAAGAATACCTATCCATGTGAAATATATCCCTACACATCTAGAAAACCTAACTAACATGACTGAAAGTTTTATTATAAAGGACTATCTATTAATCCATAACTTTTAAATATACATTACATTTTAAATGAACTGCACAAATACAATACCTTAAATAAGAGCAGAAATACATATATACAATGTAACAAAACTGATCTTAAATCTGTATCAATAGGCCAAGATCCTTACCAATGCAAAGTATTCATCTCTATGTCATACCCCCTTTAAATAAAAACAAACATTTATAAACAATTATTTTGGGAATTTTGGCATAGTTTTCTCAAAACTGATTTCTGTTGTTTGCTGAATAAAGTATCTCTTTAAGGTTCATAGAGACCTTTCAGGGAGTCTTGATGCATCAAACCATATTAGCTTGAAAGAAATCCAAAGGTTCTCATTCTCTGTGGAAACAAAAGCAGAACCTCTTTCCCAAGGTAATACATCCTTCTATTCAAAGTTTGAAGTCAAGATATCTTTAAATATATATATGTATATATATATTAGTTTAATTTAGCAGCTCCCAGAATCAAATGTCTCTCTGCAGTGCAAATTCAAAGAAAACACAATAATACACATAATCCAGACTCTGTGTATATTCCATCTTCACATGGCTTATTTTTCTTTACTCCTTTATGCTATGACTGTCTGTACTCTTTTACATTGCTTTTACTGTCTCTAAATATTTTGTTTTATTTTTAAAACTATTTCTTTTTATAACTGTTTATACTCTTTTTCTTCTCTCTCCCAAACCTATGTACATTTATCCAACACTGTGACCCATTCAAAGATCCTTTTCATCTGTCTTTATTGCATATCTGTAATCATTTTCTGACCAGAAGCACTTTATTTTAAAATGCTAAGTGGGCATAGCTAGGATCTCCATGGCCCTGCCCGTTTGTCCCACCCTGTCCAACATGGTGGAGGTATGTTCACCACCAGCTCTGGGACCTCTGGGTAGGAGCTGCACTCACCACCTCAACTCTGGAAGGAGCATGCAGCACATAAACCCTTTTTGTCTGAGTAAAAGCTAAACCTGCCAAGCTGCACACTGCACAGCCTGGAAATATCTCTATGTATGGTGGACAGAATCTGCCATGCTATCCTGTGTGTGCACACCTAGCAGACCTGATCTGGTGGTTGCCCAAGCAGAGTGCTGAACTGTTGGCATCCTCTCAGCTACTTTTCTCATAACCCTGAGCAGGTGGACAAGGACCCAGAACTGAAGCAGGTCCACATTAACTTGTCAGTGATACAGAACTGAGTCAGTATTTAAACCTGGGTCCATGTGACACAAAGTTTCATTGCCTTCCATTGTAGTCTGGCCACCATGATGCTGTTCAGTTATGGATGCTTTACCTCCAGTGTATAAACTGTATTCTCTTCCTTCCTCATTCCCATTAGGGCTTTCTCAGGCATGGGGGATGCTATCTAGGACTCCTGAATTATGACCTAGAGAAAATGGAAGAAGAAAACAAGGTCATGATGGACCAATCCCAAAACAGTGTCAAATAGAAGCCAGAGAATTAAGGAGAAAAATAGAGGATCTTAGTCCAATGAATGGATCTGACTTGCAAGAGTCTCTCAAGGGTATTTGGCCCTATTGGTTAGGGTTACTATTGCTGTGAAGAAGCATCATACCCGAAAGCAAGCTAGAGAGGAAAGGATTTATTTGTCTTATACTTTCACTTTGTAGTTCATCATTGAAGGAAGTTGGGAGAGTAACTCAAATAAGACAGGAACCTGGAGGTAGGAGCTGGTTCAGAGGCCATGGAGGGCAGCTGCTCCCAGGTTTCTCACTGAGTACTCTTCATGCCATACTCAGCCTACTTTCTTATAGAAGCCAGGGCCACCATCTCAGGAATGGCCCCACACACAATGGACCCGGTCCTCCCATGTCAACCACTAGTTAAGGAGATGCATTACTGGCTTGCCTACAGCTCAATTCTGTGGAGGCATTTTCTTAATTGAGGGTCCCTCAGATAGTAGCTTATGTCAAGTTGACATAAAACTGTCCAGTACAGACCCTAAATGACAACTAAGGCTGATACTCATTTCTTTGATCAGAGCTGGCTCTGGAAGCCAAACGGACTAAACTTGCAGCTGAAGGATGACCATTATTTGAGCCAGGAGCTGAGGAAAGATAACTGTCAGATGCCCTTTGATGGACATAGATGTATTAATTCTGTTTTAGTTTAAAATCTTGAAAGAAGAAAGTATTTTAAACTCATGCGTCAAATAAAATATTCAAAAGTCAGTGGTGTAGGCCTTTTGATGTCTTTAACAGTCTCCTTCCTGAGCAGAATAAGCCATATAGACCTTCTCCCAACCCATGGCAGACTCCAGCACTCTACACCATGGATTTCAGAACATAGCATTGACTTCTTGCTAAACAAACATTGCTGTTAGAACTATATGAATGTCCAGAAACATCCACAATAGTGCACAACACTGCTGGCTCTGTCCATCTTTCCTGTCCCCACATGCAGCCTACCCCCAAACTTCAGAAAATGTTCTCAATTATGATATAATTCAAGACTGGGAACAAAGATAGGAATAGTAACATAATGAAAATACTAATGCTTCCAAAGAACAACTCAAAGACCATCTGGAAGCTACATCCTTGAATACTCCAACAATTACAGATACTATGACTGTGTTTGTGCCTTTGAATGTCCTTTCAAGGAATTACCACACTTTGTGGATACTATTTCAATGGGGTTAGAGCAGAATCACAAGCGAAAATTCCAAACCTTTAGGGAAAAAAGAAGGAGCTAGGATCAGAGCATGAATGTATTTCTCTATCTGTTGAGGTGTGTTGGCTTGGGGTGAAGGAATGAGATGACTAAAATACAAGATCTGTTCTCAGAGTTCCCAGAAAACTTGAGAAGCCACTGGACAGTAAAAACTAACGGTTCAGAACACCAGCCTTCATACTCCTGAAAATAATCCATCCTTGGTGCACACTTAACAACTACAGCTACCCTTAGCTATGGAAGGCTACTGACACACAATGTTTCCAGCCAATCAGGAGCAGACTGATACCAGACACTGATCTTAGATTGAAAAGTAACCCCACAGCTCCCCATGATTGGTTACCCAAAGGTATGGATTCTAAGATGAGAATTTAGGTATCTCTGTTACTACTGTGATAATGCTCATGGTAGTTCCTCATTTCTGCCATATCTTTTATTTACCAAATAGCTTGAAACCAAATGGAATCATTATGGGACATGAGTTGTTTGCTTTCATTTGAAGTAAAAGGAAATTTCCTTTAAATCTCACAGGGAAAGGAAAATGGAAACCCAGCAGGGAGAAGGGGTTTTCTGGGTCAAGACTGGAGCTTAGATTAAGACATAGTCACTACCCACACGATCATGTGTTGACCAATACTCTGTTTACTTAGTGTTCCCAAAAGCTTTCTCCAGTGAAAGGGGGGCATCATCTCATCTGCTCTTGGTACCCACTACAAAGCACCCAAGACCAGGCTGGAAGAGGGTTGCAGAGAAGGCTAAATACCTCATCCTTCTATTTTGTTCTATAGTTAGGGGCCTGTAAGGACAGACTGTAGTATGAGAAAAGCAAAGAATGTCATTTTTGCAAGCCACTAATTAGCACATCAGGTAAAAGAAACCAGTGGAAAGTAACTCAGAGCAGTAGGTTAGGGGAGGGGAGAGGTAGGTAGGGGAGCAGAGAAAAATGTAGAGCTCAATAAAAGTCAATTTAAAAAAGCAGTAGGTTAGAACTCTGGCATATACAGATGTTGAGCAAGGAGTGATTGATATATGAGGAAATGAGAAATTCGAGCATTATTGGCTTCCAAAAATGGGAAAGTGGAGAAGATAAATCAATAGGAGGAAGCTGACTAGGTAAGGATTTTTTGTTTGCATGTGCCTCTGGTAAGAGTCTAGAGTTGTAGGAGTTAGGCAGTAAATTACTCACTGTACAAGCATGTGGACCTAAGTCAATCACCAGCAGCCATGTAAAAAGCCTGACATGGTAGTGTATGTGTGTAATGCACCACTAGAAAGCAAGAGACAGGTAGATCCCTGGGGGTCACTGCCTAACCTAATTGGTATGCACCCAGTTCAAGTAAGAGAACTTGCTGGAAAAAAAAATATATATATATATCATGGTGTTGGCTTTTGGTCTACACACACACACACACACACACACACACTGAATAAATAAAAAAATAAGAACTTAAAGAGTCTAAGGTTAATTGCTGGGGAGTTTTCACTAAACAAGCAAGGTGGAGAGTAGGGAGAGGTTTTCCTCAGTCACTTCTTACTGGCCTTGAGTTCAAAATGAAGAAAAGAAGCTAGTTTTGTTTAAAATATGGAATTTTTCCCCAGGGTTTTAGTAGCTTCTCTGCCCCAGGATTCCTCTGATTTCCCCGAAAGCAGAGGTCTTTGTAAATATTCACCTTCATCAGGGCATAAGCTCTCACATTCTTCATCCATAAAGCATCTGTCCACTGTACTCTGTAGAGAATGTACCTGCTCCTAGTGGCAAACAAGAAACCATCACATGCCAGGATATCTCTGAGACAAACTACCCATGACCTGTGTTTACGTGAGAAATAACTTCTAAAAATGAGGAGGGAATCTCTTACATTTAAAAAAATGAATCCCATTATTAACACATCCATGACCCCTACAACAACCTCAATTTAAAAAAAAAATCCTGTTTGTTTTTCCGCCCCAGATGCCCTGAGTATCCAAAGCTGGTCCTCCCTCTTTTCCCAAGCTCCTTTTCTCTACAGTTAAAACTTTTGACCAGAGAGTTCACACTCAGTCTGTTTCGACCGTATAACTACAGAGGTCTCCTCTCTTACATCAGGGATCATCTGGGTGGCAGGTACTCTGAGAGTGATGCAGCCCTTCTCCATGCTTGATGAGATTCACTTGGGGAGGCTTCTAAGTTTATTGTCTCACACAAGGAAAAGAAGGAAAAAAGAAGGACTGGACAGAGAAATACATCTATCAGCAAAACGTGAGAAAGAATCTCAGCGTGTAAGAGAGTCCCAGGGAGGGATAGCACCTGCTGCTCCCTTCAGTGCCCTTTTATGGATTTGGGGATGGAGTTGAATGGGGAATGATGTCATTTTTATCGGGAATAGTCATTTTGGAGGACTGGACCACTGAGGATTCCACCTGCCTTATACACACTCCTCTTTCTGGGCTTGGGAGGTAATCCTAGCAAGGGAGTGGTCATGTGTGGCTGCCTCAGGATCCACCATGGGCCCCACCCCTACGATCTAAGAAGCGCTAAAGTCCTGTCTCAGCTGCAGGGCTGCCTTGTCTTGGATAACAAGATGACCCAACATCCCTGTGAAGGATGAAGTGAGGAAAAAAGGAAATTAGGGAAGGGTACGGAGGTCAATTCAGAAGGAGAAGGAGGAGGATAAAATAACATTAAAGATGTTTGAAAAAGCTATAAGAAATCTTACTATTTTTTACTTACCTAAAACGGCATATAACACATATAAGGGTATGTACATATATATACATTACAAAGGAGTCTTCCTTCCCATCTCTTGACCTTACGTCAAAATGAGTAGTAGCTCTTTTACCCCCCAAAGTGAATACTGACTAAATATTCAGAAAATATATTCTATAATTAGAGAGACACTAATTCACCTGGGAGTACACCATCAGAGATTAAAATTGTAAAAAGTCATTATAAGAAAATGGAAGGTCATTCATTATAACATAGAAAAATGCAAAGTGTTCTGCTTTGTGTACTTAACAAATAGGTATTGAGCTGAATATTTAATCTTAGGGTCAAATATATCCCTGTCCCTACTATGAGTTCAGCAAAATTTGTTCTATCTCTTATATCTTAACCTATAAAAGAGCACTGGATAGGGCAACAGGCGTTATCCCTCCCTTGGAGCCTCTCTTACATCTCAGCATTGTCTCCATTTGTCATTCCTCACTCTTCAAAGTTCCAGTCTTGTGAGCTTGTGTTTTCCCTTCTCGGTCTTTCAATTCTCCCTGATCTCTACTGCTTCTATCTTATTTCACCTTAATATGTTTGGACTTCTAAGGTGATTGTGTATGGGCCTTGTCTCCTGCGTTCACAATCCTGAATAACCATCTGTTTGAGTACTTGTCGAGGTGACCAAGAAAAACATGGCAGAGGTTATGGGACATAATTGTGAAAATAGGTTGTAAACACTAGCTTCCATCTGGATGTCCTTTCTTCCTCCTGTTAGCTGTTTTTTGGAGAAGCCAGCAGACTATTTGGAGACCCAGGCGGCAGGGGATTGAGGAATTAAAGACATGTAGACTGCAGTGTTTGGGGGAAGAGTAAGCTAGAGATACTCAGCTAAGCTGCACTCAGACTCTCTGTCCACAGAAATGATGGGATAATCAATGGTTGGTGTTATGGTTATGAGGCATTAAGTTCTGAGATAACTTTGTGCAGAGCAGATAACTAACCCTTTTCAGTTTTGTCTAGCACCACACCATACAGGAGTTGCTCATGCTCCCCAGCCCTAGAAGTTTAGCAGCCTGCAGCACAGGCTGCTAAACCCTGACAGGCACCCTGCCACTGCTCTGCATTTTACGAAAACTGAAGACAACCAGGGGGCTGGAAGTATGTTGTCCCCTAGCAGAGAGAGCACCACCTATGTAAAGTCTCAAGCACCAAACACTAGTGTTTGTAGATAAAATTGTTCTTTTTGGCCCAATTGCGCCTATGCGTCTGGTCTCTGGTACAACATAGATAAGAAGGAAGACAGCCAAGTAGTTTCCAGTGATGTTTTAGAACCTTGGTAGACAACTGTTTGAGTTCTCTTTTAATCCAGAGAGATCTGGAGTCAGGTGAAGATATAGGTTGGCAGAAGTAGCTCCACAGCTCAACACGCATGAATGAACTCACTGAATGCTCGGGTGGAGAGAACACTGGACCAAACAACAAACACAACTCATGTGGTTCAGTAAACTCTTGCTTGAGTCCAACAAAGACTTTCAATCTCTGATCTTTTGACAGGTCTTCTGTCCGCTTACTGTGCTTCCAAGTTGGAAAGGCCAATCTATAGAAACAAGGGCATTTTCTCTTACTAGTCAGGGAAACCAAATGCAGTTGGAGCATCCTTGGCAGCAAGGAATTGAACAAAGCAAGTCATTTCTATCTATCTCTGTGAGAGAGATGCATTTTCAAACAGACCTTTATTTCATTCCTTTAGGTTGAACCAACCAACAACAACCTACAGAAAAAGAAAATCTAGGCACGGGTTCAACCATCCAAGATTCAAGGGCTCTCTATGTGACTCTGAGCAAAAATTAAAACCTGAGTCACATTCAAAAGTGTGCAAATGATGTGTTAGCCTAATGTAGCCATCATTAGGAACAGTTAATGGAAAGTGTTTTCCTCCTAATAGTAAACGGGAGACTTTAACATGAACAGCAGCACACTAATGCACACTAATGGTGGATGCCAGAGACAATGAAGTAATATGCACTGACCTTTGTGATAGTTACCCATAAGTCTTCAGTGTTTCAGTGTAGGGGGAAAGAAAGGAAGGACATCACACTATTCTATGCCATTAGCCCTGGATCTAGCCAGTCCACTGGAGTCTGTTTTTCTCATCTGTGCTCCATATAATCCTTGAACTATCCTAGAGTAAGTTAACTCTAGTAACAATCTACAAAGATAAATAACTTTTTAAAATGGTCAACTAAAATTGGTCAGCACTTAATAACTCTCTACATTTTTAGTTTCCCTCCCTACATCTAAGTTAGGACCACCCAGGAGGAGGACAAGTCTGTTCTGCTTTCCAATCACAGAGTTCCACACTGCTGTGCTAACTGGCTTCTCCATGCCAATAGCTTCAACTCAGGACATGCATGGCTCTGTCTCTTTTTTCTATTGCAAAGCTTCTTCACCATTTTTCTGCCTGCTTTTCATTTTCTATGTAAAAGCAAATGAACATGGCTGGCTCCCTTGCTACAAGCCTAGAATAAATAGGCTTTGCTTTTCTCATTCGGATTGTCTTCAGTTATTTTCATGGTTCTCATTATAGACTCACGCTTCAAGGTTCTAGCAGCAATGAGTACTGCTCACAGTTAAACCCTGTAAATACAGTCATGTTCACACATTAAAAGGATGATGCCTTTTTCAGTGAGCCTGGACTAGAGATTTCCCCAGACAACTTTCTATTGTCTTTGCTATTATTAGTTGATTTCACAATGAAATACTAGAGGCAGCTAGCATATAGAGACTTATTTAGCATTATATTTGGTAAGTTCAAGGTCCAAGATCCCAAGGGCAGCCATATTATTTTAACCTCTGGTGGGTGTGCCAGATAGTGGCACATCGTGGTGGCATGCATCCAGGAACAAGTGATCACCCTTCAAATAAGGGCATGTCAGGATTGTTTCATTTTGTTTTCAGAACAATGCTATTTGTACAAGAGATCACATAACTTCTGAGAGTATGCCTCCTACAAGGAATTCATAAGTTTTTCTACTTTTCTTGTTTTATTGTTGTATCTTCTTGTTGAATGTGAAGCAGGTGGGACAGAGAAATAAAAAGAAATTTGAGCTACAGAAAGGTTTGGTTATGATCACATGACCATGACCTGACTGTCCAACACAATTCTAACATCCTAAAAGGTAGAAACATATGATAGTGAGGTCAACGCCTTGCTAACTACTGTAGTCTAGATAATGGTTTGTCTCCCAAAAGTTCATGTGCTGGAATATGAATTCAAATTCAATGGCATTGGAATATGGTAGACTTTTAGCAAAGGAGATGTAGATCATGACTACAATAGTGAGAAGGTAAATGTTGGCTATGTGAGATAAATTAGATCTCAGGACTGGATATGTTCCAAAGAGAGTGTTTTTCTTAGGAGTGGCCTCCCTCCTTTCTCACACCCTCTCTCACTGTGTGACTTCCTCTCACATATGTGATTCTGTCTGCTATGAGGCCAGTGTAAGATGCTGCCACTATCCTGTTTGTTCTCTCCAGCCACCAGAACTGTGACTCCAAATCAGTCTTTCTTCCTTACGCGTTGTCAATATTTAGTTATATCAGCACGGAGGTGGGGGCAGGACTGAGACACCAGCCTACCTCTTGGTTGTGGTTTGTCCCAAAGGAAAGATGTTCTCTGTTATGCGTATCTGCTTACCTTAGAAGCCTGGAAATCATTCCTTCCCCAGCCTCTTGCTGATGCAGTGAAGTTGAGAAATAACACTGCTGACTCCAGCTAAAGAATGGTGTTATTTCTAGCAGTCTGCATAAATGCCTTCCTTAGGTACAAGAGAAGCAGCAAGTTAATCACCATCCTTTTAGAGATCACCAAAGATATGCAATTGCCTCACCCACACACCCCATCTTTTGACCTTAATGCAGCCAGATTCCTTAGATTATCCCCAACACACAACCGCATAGAGTCAACCTCATTGACTCTGTATTGTCAATCAATGCTGGGTCTTCTCAGCAAAGGATGAATTCAGGGAAAGATTTAAAAACTCTGCAGAACTTCCATCAGCTCATGGCTGGTTTGCTTTTCTCGTCTGCACTCCAATCATTACCATTCAGCTCTCAACTTCCCCTTTCCCATGTACCGGAGCCTCCACTCAACTCTCCAAGTCTCACTTTTGCTATGGGTTATACTGAGCTTTGGTGAGACTCCTGTCTTGTTCTTGGTGTTCATACCAAAATATATAGTAGTTTAAGTACTACAGTACATCTAAAAATTGAGTAATAACAAATCGTATTTACTAGATTCCATGTGTGAGTACTAATTATACATTGCCTCATATTTTGCCTTCCTATTTTTTCAATGTTTCAAGCAGCCAAAGGATCATAAACTAAGTTATTACCATGTTTCCATTTACAGTAGAGTTCTTGCCAGGCCAGTGCTCAAAAATAATGTAATTCACCAATGTGAATTTTCCTTTGCTTTCTTTGTTTTTAAGGTGTAGCCCAGGCTGACTTACCTCCACCTCTTCAGCATATTTTACTGGAATGTACCACTATAATCTGCTTTTCTTGTATGCCAAAAAGAAAAACTTATTATGACAAAACATTGTTAATCCCAGAGATCAGAGGATCCACACCTCACTGTGAATTGGATTCCTAAGTAGAAAACTATAGCAACAGGTGGATCTTTTCTGCCCTTTTCTCCAGCAACCTCCCCAGTCTGCCTTTTGCAGGGTGGTTTGTCCCCATGTATGGTAGGTATCCTGGATAGCTTTATGTCAACTTTGTGGAATATTTGCTTACACTGTATGAAGATTTGTCACTGTGATTGGTTTAATAAAGAGCTGAATGGTCAATAGCAAGGCAAAAGCAAATAGGCAGTATTTCCGGGGAGAGAATCTAGGTGTGTGAGAGACACCAGTGAGACATGGAGGGAGGAGACATGCATTATGGAGGAAAGGTAATGAACCATGAGGCAAAGCATAGATTAATAGAAGCAGGTTAATTTAAGGTATAAGAGCTAGTTAGAAACAAGCCTAAGCTAAGGTAAAGCTTTCATAATTAATAATAAGTCTCCATGTCATTATTTAGAGGCTGGTAGGCCAAGAAAAGTCTGACTGCAGCTATCTGAAACAGAAACCTCAATTAAGAAAATACCTCCATACTGGGAAGTGATGGCACATGTCTTTAATTCAAGCACCCAAGTAGGCAGATCTCTGTGAGTTAGAGGCCAGCCTGGTCTACAGAGTGAGTTCCAGGACAGCAAGAGATACATAGAGAAACCCTGTCTCAAAAAAAAAGAAGGAAGGAAGGAAGGAAAGAAGGAAGGGAAAAAAGAAAATAACTCCACAAGATTAGGCTGTATGCAGTTTGTAAGACATTTTTCTTAATTAGTGATTGATGGGAGAGGGCCCAGCCCATTGTGGGAGGTGCTATTCCTGGGCTGGTGGTCCTGGGTTCTATAAGAAAACAGACTAAGCAAGCCATGAGGAGCAAGACAGTAAGCAGCACTGCTCCGTGGCCTCTGCAACAGCTCCTGCCTGGGTCCTGGGTCCCTGCCCTGTACTGATTTCCTTTGATGATGAACAGCAATGTAGAAGTATAAGATAAATAAACCCCTTCCTCCCCATTGATTTATGGTGCGGGAGAATTATCTGTATTCTGTCAATCATGTATTTTAATAAAAT
>LOJH01042554.1:0-14173 GCA_001685095.1 Ellobius talpinus | reverse complement strand
TGTCTATGTGTTGCTTTTATTGGTTAATGAATAAATAACTGCTTTGAGCCTATGACAGGGAAGAACAGAAGTAGGCGGTAAAAGCTAGGCTGTATGCTGGGAGAAAGAAGGGTGGAGTCAGAGGTAAGCCATGGAGCTGCCGCCAGAGACAGACGCTGGGAACTTTGTTCAGTAAGCCACAGCCACATAGTGATACACAGATTAGTGGAAATATGTAAGAGTTAGCCAATAAGAAGCTAGAGCTAATGGGCCAAGCAGTATTTAATTAATATGGTTTCTGTGTGATTATTTCAGGGCTAAGCAGCTGGGAACCAACAAGCAACCTCTTACTATGTGGATAGACTGGCAGCCCTGTGTACACAACTGTAAGCTCATGTGTTAATGTCACATCAACCATTTCCTTATTCATTCATAAGAAATAAACATCTATAGTCACACAGTGAGAAGGGACTTCACAGTTGAACACACTCTGAGCTCTTACATGCTTAATACATAGTAAGGTGCCTACCACCACCATTTAAAAATGAATATAGAACTGAAAATGGCTTTTATCATCCCTTTTTTTGTCTTAAGCTAGAGATGCAGAAAACACAATGGTCCAAATAGCATGTGCAGAGACTGTGAGACCACATTTCTAGTCTTAGCTCTGTCACATGTTAAAACAGGTTGAACGCAAATAAATTAATGTTTCAATACCATTTTCTTCTACCCTTAACACGTAAAAGTAAAATATACATCTCGTGTCTCCTGACAAGAACATTAATCTTCCCAGATACCTTATGTAGAAGTGATGAAATCTCCATAAAAAGAAAAAACCCTTATGCCCACACCAGGAACTAAGATGGAGTACTTTCTGAATCCAAGAACAAAAAGTAAGAAACTCCTCACAGTTCTCAGAGCACATTGGTTCAAATTAATGAGATCTTTCCCGATGCATAAACAGAACCCCCCACTCCTAGCAATGGGACCAGGATCTGTCTCTGATGCATGAGCTGGCTCTTTGGAACTTATTGCCCATGGTGGGATGCCTTGTTCAGCCTAAATGCAGGGGAGAAGAGCTTGGTCCTGCCTCAACTTGATGTGCCATGCTTTGTTGATTCCCAATAAAAACTTTACCCTCATATGAATGGAGACGAAGGAGGAGTGGGTGTGGAGGGCACTAGAAGGAAGGTTGGGGCAGGGAACAGGAAAAGAGGAAGAAACAGAACTGTGGTTGGTATTAAAATAAAATAAAAATAAAAAAAATAGAGTCCCTCATCAACAGGAAAAATGAGAACACCATGAGGAAAGGGCTTCCCTGGGGAAACTCAGAAGGACTTAAAGAACCCTGGAATCAGACAAGATCCATCTGGCTGTGATGGTGGTCCTGGGGCACAGGCCTTACAACCAGGAATGATCTAGGGAGTGCAGGACCTCAGTGTCTATAAGCAGTAGCCTCTGTATTCATACCCACTGGGGAAAAACAATGCCAATTGGCTTCAACTTGCAGAGTGACATATGCGTAACATTTGTGTTCAACATTTTAGAAGTATATATGCTATAGTTGTATAATATATAAGTATGTGTGTAATTTTTCCTGGTTACAATTTTAGAGAAAAATGTGTTCACATATACTTATAAACAAAGGAGACAACAGAGATACACAAATAACACAGAGGATCGATAAAGCAGAATAAAGAAAAGGATTCTCGGTATTCACTAAGTTTAGTTTGTTGTAACAAAAGCCAAATCTAACTACTCAAGTAAGGGAAAGCAGTTTTCAGAATGGTACCTGAGAGCCCACAGGATACAAGGAATGTCTGATAGACCTTGTGAAGGTAGAAATGACCAGGTCACGGCATAAGGTCTCAGAAACCAGCACCATCTCTCCTACCTAGACCCTGCCTGAGAAGTCCAAGGAAGCTGCAGCATTGCTCTTCATCGCTGGAGTGAGCAGGTTTCGAAACCCCCCTGAGATCACCTGACCTAAACCGTGTCTTCTCCGGGTTGCACCCAGGGAACCCAGGCAGGACACATCTGAATCAGCTGGGTGAGGGGCTGGTGTGTAAATAAATCCTCGTGGCAAAGCTGCATATCTTATGGCGAAATCATTTCTCAAAAGACAACCCAGATACCAAGTACAGAGAGAGCCCCTATAGCCCAAGAAAAGAAAATTGTCCATAATGATTCCTAAGTACAAACATGGGGAGGTTAGGATAGGGCGATGGACACGGATGACCACCCTGGATAGTTTGTGTCAAGTTGACACAAGCTAGAATTATTTGAGAAGAGGAGGGAATGCCTCCTCCAGAATGGCTGTAGGCAGGTGCCTCCTCCAGAATGGCTGTAGGCAGATGCCTCCTCCAGAATGGCTGTAGGCAGATGCCTCCTCCAAAATGGCTGTAGGCAGGTCTGTAAGGCATTTTCTTGATTAATGATTGAGGTGAGGGAGCCAGCTCATTGTGGGTGGTGCCTCCTCTGGGCAGGTTGTCCTGGGTCATATAAAAAGTATCAGAACAAGCCATAGATTGTAAACCGGTACATGACATGGGTGTAGTGATCAGAAGACAACCTTCAGGAGGAGATTCTTTCCTTCCCTGCTTATCAGACTTCCATTTGTTGGCCCGGAAACACATCTTTAAGGAGCCATCTCAAGAAACTTGCAGTCTTCAGAGGGGAGACGTAACATAGTCTCTGCTTCAGTTCCTGAATCCAGGTTCTTGCCTTGAGATCCCGCCCTTATCTCCCTTACTAATCAACTATGACTTGATGTGAAAGCAAAATAAACCCTCTCCTCCTCAAGTTGCTTTTGGCCATAATATTTATCATGACAATATAACTGCATCTAGAGTCAAACTAGAGGCTAGGATCCCACATATACATATATTCACAGACACCTAAGGGAAGAGCAGCCACTGTTACCTCATGGAAATCATACAAGACTGGGGTCCGGAAGAAATTCCAAAGCTGGGTATGGTGGTGCATGCTTTTAATCCAAGCACTCAGGAGGCAGAGACAGGTGAATCTCTGAGTTCAAGGCCAGCCTGGTCTACAGAGTGAGTTTTAGAACAGCCAGAGCTACAACGAGAGATTCTGTCTCAAAAACAAAAAAAGGAAAGAAGGGAAAAAGAAAGGTAGAAAGGAGGGAGGGAAGGAGAGAGGGAGGGAGGGAGGGAGGGAGGACAAAAGCACAAGATCACATTGACAGACAACTGCAGAATGTGTAATGGAAGACCCCCAAGGTATTTTTAAAATGAGCTGTGCGTGTGTATTCTGACAATATGTTGAAAGGGAACAAATTATGCAGTACGGTATACAAAATAACCCATTTTTGTAAAAGAAAATGCAAGAGGTAGATACAAAATATTCATATACACAAGAGTAGTCATTTTATCACTGGGTTTACCACTGGGATGAGAAAGAGTTTTAAAAGCTGTGAAAAGGGTAAGTGAACTTTTTCTTTCCCTTTTGGACTCCTATCTTTTAAATAAGTATATCTAATAATTTTATGTAAAATTTTGGTTATTAAAAATGATAACAGTTTTTCCAGTAATCATTCTTCTAAGAAATTATTGTAAAGAAATATTGAGTTATAGGAAAATATATATACTTAGTGATCTTTGTCCAATTATTGTTGATAAAATGCAGGATTTGGTTAAATTAAATATTGATTACCTGTAAAATTGATCAGGTAAAATTGCTCCAAAAATCTGTAGCTATGAAAACCTTTAAAATTGCTTCTTTAAAGTATACTTTCAAATACTAGAATGTACAAATATTTTTTAAAGAAAACTACACGGCAACATAGATATGCACATGTTTAAACAAGATGTGGCAGCATGTTCACTTGCTGACTAGATTATGGGTGATTTTAATTTTCTCCTTCATATAATCTCATATTACCCAGATTTTCTACAAGGAATGTGTTACTTTGTCAAAAACAAGAGTCACTCAAAAGGCCTACTAAAATATTAACTAGAAAATTATTTTTCAATGCATAGAATTTAAAACTTTTATTTTTACAACTCAATACTGAATTAAATTATGATTTGATTTTTTCTTGAATTTATTTGAAGGCTTAAATCTCTGCCAAAGAAATGTTCACCTTTTTGCTGTTATACATTGGCATTTAATATTTTAAAGAGGGTCTCTATAAAAATATAAGCAACCATGGAACCGCTGTAAACTACAACAAGGAGGATTATTTTTAAGGGAAACAATAATAGCACGATCCAGATTTCAAGCAAATTAGGCCAGTCACAGAGTCTTGTTCCTGTGTCAAGTCGGAAATACAGATGGATTCAAAGAGTCATAAAGTGTATGCCAGTCTGTTGGTTTTAAATGTGAAAGACATCTTGGGTTGGAATTAATTGTTAGATCCTGTTTCCTTTATTTAGTGATGTTTTACATGGTATGGGACCAAAGTCACCAGCAACGAAAGGAAAAAAAATAGATACAACATCAAAATGTATAAAGCTTTTGTATTTCAAGGAGCACCCTCAAAATCATGAAAATATAACTGCCAGGATCAAGAAAAGTTTTAGATTTCATATATCTGAAAAGAAACTCAAAAGAGCCTACCACAAATCCTCATTCTACACCTAATGAGTAAGAACCCACCATGGATTCTCACTGTGTACCAAACTAAGTGGCTAAAACACAATTTTTAAGGTACTAGGAAACCTCCCTATTAATTTTTATGATGTTTGTACTAGTTTATACTTCCATAAAATAATGAAATCAGTTATTTTATATGCCCCTCCCAGGCAAAAAAAATTACAAAACAATAACATAAAAGCAAAAAACCCCTGAAAATATAATGAGTGTTGAATAGAACAACATATAAAGGAGTCAGAACTCTAGCACAGTACTGATGGGGATCTCGAGGCAGTGCAGTAATTAAACATCTGGGAATAAACTCAAGAAAATTGAAAAACTGCACACACAAAATCTGCCTATGAATACTCATATTAGTGAAATCCCTAAAACACAAATGTCCATTGGTGGGTGAATGGATGCAATATATCCAGACAATGGAATAATGGTAATCAAAAAAAGGAAGCAAATTCCTGACATGTGCTACAACCTGGGTACATATGAAAACAATTAGGATAGCTGGTGCCTCTAATCCTAGCACTTAGAAGACAGAGCCAGGAAGATGAGCTATCAATTCAAGACTAGGGAATGTCTTAAAATGCTAAAATCAAATTAATAAAAAATAAAACTAAACAGAAAGTCTTGTGCTAAGAGAAAGAAGCCAGTCAAAGTGCACATGTATTATGGGATTACATGCTTATGAAGCTCCTAACAGATGAGTCTACAGAAACAAAACATAGGGTAGTAATTTCCTGGAGTTGTCTAGATAGGAATACCACTTTAATTCATTTAGGAGGAGAGGTTTTAATAAATAGTGCTGATGAAATCTTCATCTGATCTTTGTTTAAATCAGGAGTCCTACATATCTGTATTAAAATATGCAAGTTAATGAAATATCTAAAGATAAATATATAAGACAAATATGTAGAAGAAAATGATAGTAAATATTTCTGCAATTGTATAGCAAAAAAAAAACTTCACAAAAAAGAAACAGAACCTAAAATCCGTAGAGAAAAAATATTGGAACAATTATTACTTAAAAATCATAACCCTGTCTAGAAAAATCAAAAAATCATAAGAATTTAAATGGCAAATAGAGCATAAATTCCAACCAAGGTCAGATAACAGATGAAAAGAAGCAACCTTTATACATAATTATCTGTAAATGGAGAAAGCGCAATGACAAGCCAGCCTGGCCTGGTGGTAAATTCTAGTAAGTCTTAATAATCTTTAGGCTGAAGTAAGAGGATCACAGACCTTTCTGTGCTACAGAGTGAGCTCAAAGGAAACCCAGGAAGCTTCATTGAGATTCAAAATGCAAAGTCTGAAAACAAAACAAACAAACAAACAAAGCCAAAGTTCTCAGTAGTAGAATGTTCACCTAGCATGTTGAGGTCCGGGGTTCAACTCCCAGTACTGAAAAATAGAATAACAACCTCTAGTATAGTATTAAACAATAAAAGGAAACATTTATACAAAAACAAATACAAAATTAAATATGAAAAATAAAAGAAATAAATAAATAAACTTGGAAAGGGAAGACGGAAGCTAACAGAGATGGTAAAAGTAACACAGCCTCAAACCCTGAAGATGAAGCAATGATTTAAGGTATACATTTACTTCTCCAGGGTTTGTTCCAGCCCTGAAAATCCAAAGATCATATTAAGGTTATCCCCAATATCGATGCCATATCTTTGAGACAAGACACACAACAGAAATAAATCTTCAACCTCAGAATAATATTAAGCTCATTCTACATTTATTGTGGTTGCAAATAAGCAGATTTGTGCTGGGATTTAAAATTACCAACACTGTGTTTTTAAGTGGACAACTGGAGTTTTTAAGGTTTTTTTTTCTGTCTCTCTGTCTGTCTGTGTCTGTGTGGGGGCTATGGAAACAACATGCAGTGTCTGCAGAGGTCTGAAGAGGGTGGAACAGATCCCCTGGAGCTGGAGAGACAGGAGGTTGTGAGCTACCAAGTATGGGTGCCAGGAACTGAACTTCAGTTGTCTGTAAAAGCAGTACACTCTCTTACCCCTGAGCCATCTCTCAGTCCCAGCTGGAGATTTTCTTACTAGTTTAGTGCACATAGCCTAATCAAAGACACTTTTAAGAGGAAAATAATCTGTTTTGTTGACATTACTTTTTATTGAATTATTTATGTGGGGATCAGCACGTGTGAGTGTGTAGGCTTCAGAAAACCATCTGTGGGAGTCACTTCTCGTCCATCATGTGGGTATGGGGGATTGAACTCAGGTTGTCAGTTTGGCACAAGTACCCTTAACCTCCTGAGCCGTATCGGTGACCTTAATTAAAATATTTCCTAACATTCTTAAGGCTTGTGGAATTGGGTGGGAACTTCTGTGTTAAATTAGGCAATAGCACTCAGTCCTATGGTGGGAGTGATCTCACTAATTTCCAGTGATAACAGAGGTCACTGCTGTCCTAAAGACAAATTCAGATTAAAAACTAGCTTATTGACTTTCCGATAGCTTCAGTATCATTTGAATGAAATTTAAAACATCAAAGGAGATTCCTTCTAGATACCTAATAAAATGATGCTGAGGATGTGACTTTGTAGTTTACATGGGATTGTTTTTATATTTAAAGAAAAGTTCTGTTAAAATGCTTAATGTAAGAGTATAATACAGATTAAACTCGAAGGGTTACAAAATGTCTATAAATGTGTCACACTTAACATTAAAGTCTTATGATCTCTTAATGTTATATTATTTTATATATCTAAAATATTGATAAGATGGTTAATGATGTAGTTTGTTGGTTCATTGGTGCAGTGTTTACCCAGCATACAAGGAAGTGGACTTGATTCCCAGCACCAAAAAATTAATTAATAAATACATACTAGTGATGAAATATCAGGATATAAGGTGGATGACCGCAGAGAACACCTGAGGTGTTCACATATGCACACTTGCACACATGTGGACATCTGCCGAGATCATTTCATACAACACTGCCTAGTCTAAGGTCCTAACTGAGGCTCTCTGGGTTCCCTTTGGGATCCTTAGACTGTTCCTTAGAATTCCTAGGGTACTAGTGAAGTCTCTACTCGGCCAGTGCCAAGGGTTCCAAAAGGAGATCACCTGCCAAGCAAGCTTATAGTTACAGAGAATTCAGCTACAGTTCAAGCACTGTGCAGAACCAGATACATTTCTTCAATTCCTCTGAGAGATGAAACTATTATCCATCTCAGGCCAAGAAAATAATTTCTCACTTGTGTAAAATAAAGGCTGGGCCTGTATGTTCAACTAAGTGATGTTAGGAAAAACATCTGCTAAATATGATTCGTAATAGAAATATGGAGCATGGATGAAAAATCAGGGATCAAATTTGAGAAGCTTAAAATTTTTAATCATGGACCAGGAGGACAAAGCAATGGGTAGCACACTGGATGAATCTGGATCTACAGCGCTCATGTAAAAGCGAGGTGGGTGTGCTGCCAATGCCCGTTCTCAGAGTTCAGGAGGCAGAGAGGGGGTAGTGGGTATGGGGACCGCAGGACAAGTTGATGAGCGACACAGGCTGCGTGGGTGCGCTCTGTTCTCAGCTGAGGCTCCCCGCCTCAGTGTGTAAGATAGGAAGCAGAGGAATCAAAGAAGACCCCTGGTGTTGACCTCTGACCCCTCCAACCATACATACATGCACATTTACACTTAGATACATGGATGCCCAAACACAAGCGCACTCATACACAAGTGCACACACTGCACACATAAACATGCAAAAAAATTTTGGAGTCACGTATTTGTCTTTTCATTGCAGGAAAGGAACTCCTTGAGAAGAGTCACTGTTGTAAAGTATCAGCAAAAGAAATGAAAGCGTGGGGCTCGTGTTTCGCAGCTGCTCATTTGGAAGAGGTCACAGTGAGCTACAGAAACTTTTCATTTCCATTTTATTTATTTTATTTAATTTTTTAAAGTTCAATGCCATAAAAGAAATTTACCACCCAAGTGTCCTTTGCTCCTCTTTAATGAAATGCAATATAAATCTTATTTTAGCTGTACTGAAATCGTTCTATAACCTTGTGGAAGATCGTTAAATCCTAATTAACTTTTAGGTTATTTTTTAAAGCACAGAATAAAGAAATAGCATTTTAGTTGTATAAACATGTATTGAGTTCCCTACAACCCTTTCAAAATCAAGCATATATACAATAAAGCATATAATATCATTTATTCATGAAAAATTTATTCCATAAAAATTAAAATATATATGAAAGTTTAGTAAGTGAATTTACTCTATTTACAATGAAAATAATGATGATTGGTTCCCCTAGAACACAATTAATCCTCTTTCAATCAGCAGAAAATACAACCTGTGCAGATAGGAAATAGCAGAACACAAACACTGCTCCCAGGCAGGCACTGAACATTAACATCATGTATAATTTCAAAAATTATTTGTGTGGACAGAGAAATTTTTCCATTTAAATTAGTAAGGATGAAAATGGTAAGACTTATTGTTGGCAAGCAAGTGAGGAATTCAAGACTTTTATAATAGATAGGTTGTTTAATCTTATTTTATTGGCACATCAAAACCATACCCACTTAGGCATCATGTGATGCTTTCAATAACTGCAAAATTATAGAATGTTCAAATCAAAGTAGGCACACCTGTCTCCTCACACATTGGTCACTTACTTGTCATGAAAGCACACAATAATGCTTCCTGCTAGCTTTCATTGAATAACACCATTGCCTTTACCTATAACCCCCTCACAGTAGAGAACATGTTTCTCCAAAGTGTAATTCTGTGCCCATTGAAAAAAATGCTCTCTTTCTTCCTCCCCTCTACCCTTCTCAGCATCTGGTAAGTTCTGGTGTTGTCTATCCATAGTTTAAATTCTTGGAGTTGCACAACTGAACTAAGGTATTAAATTTCCCACTGGGGTTCTAACAAGTTACCTTCAAAGCTAAGTGTGCAGTTAGTGAGCACATTGGCTCAAACTCACATGCTTCCCACAGACATAAAATAAATTAACTGTGTTGGTTCTGTGAGCTGTCTACAAAAGTGACTGTTGTCACTGAGGTTTTCTTCTGTTTCACCAAGAGCATTTAATCTTACCAAAATCATTTTCCAGAAGAGTTTAAATGCCTGGAGTAGAAAGAACTAAACATATTTGGCAAACAGATGAGAGGGAAGGAAGACAGGAAGAAAGATGAGAATGAGGCAGGTAAGGAAAGAAGGAGGGTGAGGAGGAGGAAGGGAAGGATGCCTGGGTGGATGAATGGGTGAGTAGATGACCATCTGGATAGATGGAAAAATGAGCGACTTATGGGTGCATGGATGAACAAATAATTGGATGAGAGATTAACAAATAACTGAATACTCACATGTGTTTCTTTAACATCGCTATTTTCATCTCCTCATTCAAAATTAGCATCCTTTGAGTCTGGAATCACGGATGAAGGCAGATTCTGATTTCAAAAGGCAACATTAGATGTTGGGGTAAATGCTAATAGTAACTTTATTGTAAAAATATTCTAACAGTTTCTTTATTGGACAGTGGATATAAAGATAATATTTTAAAAATAAAATTGGTAATAGCTATACTTTGCTATACTAAATTTTCTATATTAAAAAAATCTTGTGGGGTCAGAATAATACAAATATTTTCAAAATATAGGATTTTATTTATTTAAGTAGGATCCTAAGTGGATTTACATATTGGTAAATCTATAAATCAAATTGTATCTCAGTTCAAAATGTACTTAAACGTAGTATGGCAGGTTTTGAGATTTTTGATGACTTTTCATATATTAAAAGAATTTCAAGTTTGTTCTAGAGGAAACAGTTAAGACTCTCCCAAATAAACCATAAAAATGTAGGGAACCTTTGAATTCTCATGGGCATACTTTATTTGACCTTGAAAAAGCATAGTCAATGTACCTTTCAGGATGATTTATTAGATGTTATTGTTACAGTGTTCAATATTGTTCAGTACTGAGCTAGTATACCGATTACCACTCTCCGCTCTGTGTTAGTTCTATCATGTGCTTTTATTTACCTCCTGGGGCAAAAACATTTTAATTGGTTTAGAGAAGCTTGAGCTCTCTTTTATCAATGACAGATTTCATCAAATTGGAGCTACCCCAGCAGCTGCAGTCCCAGATCAGAAAAATATCATGATCTGCTTGGGGATTCCAAGATTTAAGACTTAAAAACCAACAATCTAAAAGGCAAATAAATCTCAACAAGCTTAGACTTTTATCTACATATACACACATTCACTATCTTAAAAGTCCATAAAATGAATGTGTGGACAACCCATGCCCAGTGTCTGTATTCATACACTGTATCTGTGTGGATATGCAGCTATCCACCAGGAGATTATTGTCCAGCTGGATTATTGACTCCAGGAACCCTGTGATAACTAGTCTATAGAAACTTTACTTCCTTGCTGTGGGACAATGGTCTGAACCCTGTCACTTGCATTTTAAATACACGCTGATTGGTCAGTAGCCAGGCAGGAAGTATTGGCAGGGTGACCAGGCAGGAAGTAGAGGCGGGGCGACAAGAATTCTTGGAAGAGGATAGATTCAGTCTGCAGTCGTGAACCAGCCACAGAAAAAAGCAAGATAGCAAGATGTGACTGCCTTACCGAAAAAGGTACTAAGCCACGTGGCTAACACAGACAAGAATTATTGGCTAATATGCATTATAAGAGTTAATAAGAAGCCTGAGCTAATAGGCCAATCAGTTTATAATTAATGTAGACCTCCGTGTGTTTTCTTTGGGACTGAAGGACTGCAGGACCAGGTGGGACAGAAACCTCATTCAATACTGCCCTGTATAAAATATTGTAGTATGAATTGGAGAGATGGCTCAGCAGTTGAGAGCTCAAACTACTCTTGCAGAGGACTAGAGTTCACTATCAGGATGCTCACAACTTCTAGCTCTTGCACCAGGAATATGATGCCCTCTTCTGGCTTTTGTGGGCACTGCACTCATGTGCCCCAATCTGCCCCCAACCCCAACCCACCCCTGTACATCTAAAAATAAAAATTTTGGCCCTTGGGACACAGACCCCAGGCTGACCAACTCAGCTACCATCCAGGCTCAGATATGGCACTTTGAGTCAGTCCACCCCAACATCTACCCAACTTATGAGCTGATGGAGTTCATGAAGGAATTGATCCTGCAGAAAAAGAGCTGCAGAATCTCCATGACTCTGGGTAATAACAGGATATCTGAGAGGAGTCTCAGTGATGGTCCAGTATGGATGGTGTGTCAGAAACCAGAAACCTTGAACCAAACCAAAAACTTGTAGCAATGAACATCTGCATATAAAACTGTTTGTGCAAAAAATATACTGTGTGACACACTCCAGCTTCCAATGCCACTATTACAAACTAACATATGATGGAGAGGTGGGAAAGATGGAGAAACAGAGCAGTGCATCTGGGTGGAGACAGGCAGAACTAGAGGCTTGGCAGCTGTGACGGGTGTGAGAGAAGGCTGCACGGTGAGAAACAGGTCGTTACCCAGGAGTCTAGGCAGGGTGGTGTGCAAAAACCTGGAGCTTGGGCAGACTCAGCCCCTGAACAAGCTGCCCAGCCCCACAATGGCCCTGACTCGGAGCAATGACAGAATGTTCGAGTTGAAGAATGGTTCATTTACTGGATTGGGCCTCCACAAAACTCCTCCGTGGTCCGTACTTCTCCCGGAGGCTGTGCTAGTCTGTGGTCATGCTTTGACAGGGGTTGTGTTGATGTCCACCCGGCCATGCTGCCACAGTAGGTCAACTGTAGGTCATTGACACATGCTGATGCTACAAACCATGTAGATGTTCCTGGTCCATGTTGATGCCATAAATCACGTAGAAGCCTGGGATTCTTGTTCCGGCTGACTGTAAAGGACAGAGAAGCTACTTTTACAGTGGTATCCATGATCGTAGACACACAGTTGAGAAAGAGAAAGTATGAAGTAGATCAGAAAGTCTAATCAAGTGTGTAACATAGTGGAGCTACATAGTTTTTAATCCTAACTTAGGGAAAGTAAACAAACCTGCTTTGTACTTTCTCCCTGTTTGTTAATAGGCGACTTGCCAAATTAACCACACATTAAATGTATGGAACATTACAGTCTGTTTTGAAATGATTTACAGCTATGGTAAATAAATCCTGCTAACTGCATAAACCTAGGCTAATGACACATTATTTTATTAGGATTATATTTCTTTAAGTGTTCATTTTACAGTGTTATTTTATTTATGAATAATACACATGAAATAATTTACTATATCACAGAAATTATATTTATTTAATATGTTTTAGTTTCATACAGATATCACTGTTTCAAAATGGGAACCTAAACTGTGAAGTCCTTTGTCCCCAAAAAGTCAAACTTCCCTTGTCATATAAAAAAATGTATTTACTATAGTAATAGGGAGCCACTTTGCAAGTTTCTTTTTAAGTTTTATTTTATTAGACTGAGAATAATTGGCAGAATATCTACTCTCTCAACAAATATTCAAATGTATAAAGCAATATAAGAATAGAAATAACAAGTGTTTTGGAGGGCATTGAGAGCCATTGGACGCTTGGTGGTGGTGACATCGCCACATGATTTAGCTGCCATGAAAAACACCGTGGAGTTTCCTCAAGCACTTGAGAATAGGACTTCTGTGTGATCCAGCAATCCCATCTCCTAATTATCCCAGAGAACAGAAATTGCAATCTTGAAACTTGAACACTACTCACAATAGCCAAGAAGTGAGAACAAGTGAAACATCCCAAGACTTTTGTCAAGCAATCTGACAAGAGCTGTACACATGAAAAGCAATACAGACAAAGCCACACTACTCCAATAATCCTGCTGCAAAGGGACACGGCTCTCCCTTATTCTGAAGTCTAATGAGATGGACAATACATAAACTGGCAAGCATGTAGCACATAGAGAAGGTAAAGAGAATTGTTTATAGTAAACAGCAGCTATCCTCTTCCAATAAATCCTCAGCCTAGGACCAGAGACAGCCCTTCGTAGGCTTAAATTGTGGACAACATTCATTATTTTTTCCAATGTGCACTTGTTTTTGTTTTAATCTCTTTTTTTATATCAGACTGAGCTAAAGCTCCTAAGAACCACAGATGTTGACCTTCATACCTCCTCTCAAAAAGCAGTGGCCTTTTCAACACAGGAGATTCATCCTAAAGACAAAAGGCATCTCATCTCATCCAATCTAACGAATCACTGCAGTTTTCAGTGATCTGACAAAAGAACCCATTGCCTTTCTAAACTGCATGCAGGTAGAAAGGTAAGGTCATTCCTGTGATTTCTGCAATCGAACATGAGTGGAACAGGTAACGGACCCTCATAATAGTTACTGAGTATGTTCATATATCCATTGTATTCACCTAGCACTCCCATGCACTAAATACATGTGCACATTTGGCACACACACACAGAGAGAGAAAGATAGATCACCACATACGAAGACACATTTTCAGTAGCTAAACCAATCACATATTTACAAAATACCTACTCTATGCTCACCTGTGTGCCCAGACATTACATAACATACACACATTTCTGCTCCTAAGCAGCATTAAGTAACATGGTTTAAAAGACAAGATTG
>LOJH01042550.1:0-14174 GCA_001685095.1 Ellobius talpinus | reverse complement strand
GGAGGGGAGGAGGTGGAAATTTTTTAATAATAATAAAATAAAAAATGAAAAAAAAGCAAAAATCAAACCTGAACTTATGAATACATGCAGGCAAAACACCAATGCACATCAAAAGAAAAGAAAAAAGAAAAGAGGGAGGGAGGGAGAAAGGGAGGGAGAAATCTTTAAAAAAAGTTCTTGAACTTGGGGTCATCTGCACATTTCCAAAGCTACCACTTATATTTTGATGAATCAGTACTGAATGCATGTTCGTGAAAACATCACATCGTGTGAGCACTTCCAGTGATGATGAAACATTTTCTATGGCTGCTCATGAACAACACAGAACTACACTGAAGGTGACTTATGGAGAAGTGTACTGTGCTGGGCATTCTGCATCATGTTGCAAAACCAAAACCAGAGAAATATGCAGACCACCCCAGGCTGAGTGTGAGGACCTCTGAGACAAAGGGCTCTGTCATCATTCTGCTTATATCATTATTTACTATCTTCAGGGAGTATCTATTCATTCCCCTGACATTTTTCTTCTCCATTCTTTTCTTCAGATTTGTTTTCATACCTGTTACTCCTAATAAAACTACCCTAGCTGGGTGGTGGTGGCACATGCCTTTAATCCCAGCACTCAAGAGGAAGAGGCAGGCGGATCTCTATGAGTTCGAGGCCAGCCTGGTCTACAAGAGCTAGTTCCAGAACAGGCACCAAAAATTAAAAAGAAACCCTGTCTCTAAAATAAAAAAAAAAAACCTACCCTAAAGAGCTCATGGCCAGAATGCAAATGCCTCCATGAAATGTATGAAACCCCTCAAGAATGAATATGAAACTATAAGCACATGTGCATTTTTCTTAGAAAACTCAGGCTTTTATCAGATTTTCAGAAAAGTGAATGACCCACCCCAGAATTTACCCTTTCAAAGTTTACAATGAAAATATTGTTTATTAAATCTGACAATTATTACTCATTCATTCTAATCTATTTCATTTCATATAATAATCTTCCAAGACTAAAATAATGAAACAATTCTCCTTCAAGCCTGTTACTGTTAACTACCAAATAATGTTCACTAACTTCTGTGACTTCATCTATATCTTTTTCTTCTTCTCCTCTCTAAAAAATCTAAACACCCCTTTATACTTTCCATATTTCCATCTTAAACCAACGGTCACTAAAGTGTGGTTCCCAGACCACTGCATCACCTGGGAACTTGTAAGAGAAGCAAATGACTGTGGCTCCACCCCAGCAGGGACTAAACTGAAAGCTCTGTGGAGCAGAGGCCCAGCAATGTGCTTATTTTTTACTTAAGTATATGGGTATTTTGTCTGCATGTATTTTTGTCTATCACATGCAAACCCGGTGCCTATGGAGGCCAGAAGAGTGTGTCGGATCTCATAGGACTCGAGTTACAGATGGTTTTAAGCTGGATGTGGAAATCTGGTCCTCTGAAAGAGCTGCTAATGCTCATAACCAATCCAGCCCTCCAGCACCATGTTTCAACATGCCTTTAGGTACATGTGAGTTTAGTACTACTACCATGTGCACAAGCTTCAATTCTCTGGTCTAAGTGGTCATTCAAAGATTTAATGAACACTAGCAATGTGCAAGGATCTCAGTTGTTTAATGTGACAATGTTTTGAAACTGATTTTAGACCTTTTAACATAGTCCCGAAACCAAATTCACGAACATCCCCTTCAACTCCAAACCCTGTTCCCCATCACACATACCTTTTTCTGTTCAGCAGCTAAAAAGCCTTAGTCACATTTACTTTTTTTTACTCTCCACATATGAATTCTAACAAAAACCCAAGGAATCTTATCCCAGGGTAATTTAGATCACCCTTGCTCCCCCTCCATTTCACTGTGATTTAGAATTTTATACTGTCTATTATATTATGTAAATCTAACTGATAACTTGCCCAGAGACAAATGAAAGAGCCGTTAAAGGCTCAGAACTGCCCTCTTACCCATTAAGCTACATTGTCATCTTGCAGTAATATCAAAACAATGGCCTTACTCAGCTCACCACTTAAGATCCTCAATGGCTTAAGACAGCTGCTGGATCACAACAGAATTACTATTTTGGCACTTTCAACCAAAATAAATATTCCACTGATATAGCCAGCAAGCCCTTCTCATGATCCAACACTATGCATTGTGGTGCAGCACCTTACAACACCAAACATTACATTATGTCATGCTATGTTATAGTATGTTGTATTATTTATGTATTTCTTTCTGGTTCCATGGGAACAAATGGTACACACAAATCACTAACATAAGGCTCAGTGTAAACTTCTAAGACAGGATAAAAACCCTAAAATGAAAATGATCTTCATTTCACTTGAGATTTTTCTATTTTTCAGAACTAAATAGTTTATTTAAGGCTGACCTGGAAGGCCTCCACCTCTAGCTAATATATTAAGAGGAACTGATTTATCTCCCCAGTGTAAACAACAAACCTGTCAAAAAATATGAAATTTGGGGGGTAAGGTGTCCATGAGGTCTCAAAGTATCTTTCTCTATTATTTCCTTACTAAACCAGAACTCAGTAATTTAGCTAGGCAGATATATCTTGCCAGTAAGCCCCTGGGATCTGCCCATCCTCAGCATTAGCATTAGACATGTGCACTCCCCAACTTTACAGTGAGCAATCTCTGCAAACTCCACAAAGCTATTTTCAGACACAAAGGGGAATGATGCCCACAGTTGCAGTAAACTGGTAAGAAGGATGAATTGTACAGAGGAAAAAAAGAAAAGAAAAAAAAAACAGCAAACTCATAGTTTAAAGGGCAGAGCCCCACAGAGATGGAAGCAGCTTGAGTTTGAAGAACAGAGCCCTGAAGACAAGAGAATACATGAAACCAGCATGGGATCATTTTTGCTATTTTGCTGAGTACTGACAGGGCATGTATTAGGAAAAAGCCTTAAACTTAGAAATGCTTTGAAAGAATGAGAAAGTGCAATGAATGTGAAGTGCTCACAGGAAGAGTGCTGCTGGTTCCCACAACAGAAACTGGCTCTAAAATGAGAATGGCTTAAGGGCTGCCTAACAAATCTTAAAATCAAGACCAGAAAAACATTGTTTCCAAATAATTTTATTACATCACGCTATAAAATTTTGGAGACAACTCAGTGAGTAAAGCCAGAAAACTTTCAGCATAGACAAGGAAGGCAGCCAGGGAGCAATTCTGATACCTTCTGGGAGAGGGCAAGTCAGTTTAAGAGTTTTGTCAGCCAGGCAGTGGCAGCACAAGCCCAAGGGGATCTCTGTGAGTTTGAGAACCGCCTGGTCCACAGGATGAGTTCCAGGATAGCCAGAGCTACACAGAAAAACCCCGTATCGAAATTCACCCCTCCAAAAAGCATGTTGTCACCTGGAAGTCGCCAGCACTAAGTGAAGACCACACAGCTATGATAGATGCACAGAGGTCTAGACTTGATTTGACAATGGAGAAAAATAAAGAGAGAACACAACGTCGGGTGGATGTGGAAGGAGTCCAAGAAGAGGTACATATGGTCAAAACCCATTATAAAAAAAATTCTAAAAAAAAAAGAAACAATTTAAAACAACTTATTCCTCTTTGTTTTACTTTAGAGTTACTGTAACTGGGACTGTTTTTCCATTTCTTTCTTTAACATGTTCACTATTAATACATTTTAAAGTCACTAATCAATGAGAATTTTTTTCACTGAAACATTATAGGACTAATGTAAATTCTAACAAGATTCTGGCAAAGTCCTTGGTTTTCTATATATATAAAATTATGCTATCAACAAACAGGAATAATTTTGTTTCTTTCATTACTATTTAAATATCTTTTAATTCCTTCCTCTGTCCAAGTGTTCTACAACTTACAAGACTTTGTCAGGTAGGTGTGATACAAGTGGACATCTCGGTCTTGTTCTAGATCTCAGAGGAAATGTTTCTACTTTCTTGCATGCAGCATAGTTCCTGGCTGTGACTCTGCTCTATTGTGTGTGGGGGGAGTGCCTCTATATCTAATTCACTAAGGATTTTTATCACGAAGGGATGCTAGATGTCACAACTGTCTTTTCTGTCCATTTTGGTGACTGGGTGGTTTTTGTCCTTCGTTGTAGTGATATGAAATGGAACTGATGAAAATCATAATGGAATTGATGAAAATCATAACAATAATCTATTATCCTACGCCACCCCTACATACCTGAGTTAAGACCCTTTTGGTCATGAAGCACATGCTTTTGATGGATGCACTGTCAAAGTCAGTTTACTAGTATTTTGCATACATGTTCACCAAGGATGTGAGTCTGCAGTTTTATTGTATTGTGTTCTTTTCTGGTTTAATATCAAGAGTAATGCTGGTATCAGTTTGTATTGGAACCAGCATTGTGTTTAGTTTTTTAGTTGAGAATTGGTTCAATTTTTTTTTTTTAGTTTGGTAGAATCAACAGCAAATTCACCTGACCCTGGGTTTTTCTTTGATAGGATGATGTTTATTACTAAGACTTGCTATTCGTTACTGGTGTGTTGAAGTTTTTTGCCTTCTTGATACAGTGTTGATAGGTTACCTGTCTAAGAACCCTTTCTTCTCTTCCAGGCTTCCAAGGTGCTGAAGTACAACTATTTGTAAGAGTTCCCATGATCAACTGTATTCTCTGGTGTAAGTTGAAATGCTTCCCTTCCATCTCTGCTTTTATGATGAGCCTCCTTTGTCTCTCTGACGGTCCAGTTAAAGGTCTGTCAATTTTGTTTACCTTTTTTTAAGTGTATGGGGATTTATATTAGTCTCTACTGCTTTTATTCTAGTTTAATTTTTCTTCCTATTAGTTATCCCATTAGCACCCAGAGGTCACACTAATTTTCCCTGTTATCATTCAAAGTCTGGCATGCAGGTTGCTGCTGCAAGTGAAAAAGTATATGTTAAATATAAAAATACAAACAATGCATTTCAAGTAGGTAACAGAAAAGATGTGGGGACTAGAGGTATATAGCTCACTGGTACTGCACAGACTTAACATATGCAAAGTTCTAGATACTAACCTAAAGATCAAGTTCACAGGCCAATCTGGTGAGGGCCTCTTCCAAAATGACTCCAGTTTGTGTCAACTGACATAAAACTAGCCAGCACAGAGTCTTACTAACCTTGGCTGGCCTGGGATTCACTATGTAGGCCAGACTGATCCTGAACTCAAATCTGGCCTCTGCCTGTCTCCCAAGTTAAAGGCCTGCACCACCACACCCAGCCTTATTTTGATTTTTTAAAAACTAAAAACTACAGGTGATGTGTGTGTGTGTGTGCGTGTGCGTGCGCACGCATGAATGCATGCTCTGGCTATCCTCGAACTCACTTTATAAACTAGACAGGCCACAAACTCACAGACATCCGCCTGTTTCTGACTCCTGAGTGTTCAGATTAAATGTGTGGGCCACCACTGCCCGGCAAATATAGTTTTAATAATACTTTAATAATATATTTCATTAAAGTAATCTAATTGGATTCACAGTGTGCGAAATATGTAACGGTCACTATGTGACAAGAGGCCACTACACTGTCACATCCTTTCACAGCTCCAGACACTGGGGCAGTGAGGAGATGAAGAAATGACAGACACTCAGGAAAACTGGGATGGCATGGGCTGGGCTTTCTGAAGAAGAATCCATAGCACTGTGGAAGCTCAGTGTGTTTATTATATACAGTGGAGCAAGAGGCAGGGTTACTGCACTCATCTGAACAAGGGGACAGGTTTAGCTAATCTAGGTGGAAGCAGTCTCTGCAGGGAAGCAGTTTTCACAACACAAATATCAGGGGAGAAACCTATGGTGGACATTCTCTGCACATACTGCCAGAGTTCACACTTGGATTCCCCAAGGTAGGCTTTTTGCAATCCCTCCGAATCTCATGGTGGAAGGGAGAGACAGGGTTCGATTTCCCCATGGGTCTGAGATTGTGGGGTCTTGGTATGGCTGGACCTATGTCAAAAATAGATGTGTATTCGAGACTTCACTCACTAAGGCTTTCGTCAGCCATCATTTACACAGACTTTTATGCCTGTTATTTTTTTAAAAAAAAAGAAAACTCTCTTTTTTCATTTCACATACCAATCCCAGTTCCCACTCCCTCCCTTCCTCTCCTCCCCCCATCCACTCCTTGGAGAGGGCAAGGCACACTGCCCCTGGGAAGGACTAAGGATACAGATTAACCAGGGAGAAACATTAAAAGATAATTTCTGTTCTAAGTATTATTTACTTATGGAAGCATTTTTAATTCTTTTCTACTAAGATGGTTCATTCAATAACTGTGTAACACTTCACTTGTGGATAATAAATTTTTAAATATTTATTTTTAAATCAAGGAAAAAATAATATTCAAAGTACAAAACATATTTTTAGTCATTTGTATTGTGGCATGTCTGTCACGTGTCTAAATGTCTAATGTCAAGATAGTAATTTATCTTGAAAACTCTTATCAAAATGATACCCCATATCTGTTAGTAAATCCCCATTCCTGCCATCACCCCCTAGCAAATACCATTCCACCTGACGTGTCTATGAATGGACTAATCTAGGTTCCCTAGGCAAGTCATACACTTGTCCTGCTGTGATTGATTCATTTCACTTAGCACAATGCCCTCCATGTTCACACATAGGTGGCAGGACACTTTGAAGCCTTCTATGGTGTTCACGCAGCATAAAGACAAACTCCTTGATAATGCTGTAAAGTACAAAGAGCTGAGGAATGAAGTGAGTTGACTTGAGAAAAGGAATAAACATAAGCTTTTTATGCTCCCCTTGCCATGAGTTCCCCTAGCCATAACCATCAACACACGAAAACAAGTAGGAAAGGACATTTTAAAAGAACATGTACCTTAGGGAATGGAACACTTGATCTTAAGTTAAAATACACGTCTTTAACAAAACTTTGTTATATCTGAGAAGGAATTCTTTAAGGCACTGGTAATGTCGGACATTCAAATCATCTTTTAATTAATGTATGCGATAAAATCCAACTTAAAATGCAAACAACTCTTACCTGAAAAAACCCCAGCACTCTTGAAGCAGAAGCAAGGGAACCTTGTAGATTTTTTTCTCGCCCATAGAAATTTCTAACCTGATAGAATCTAAAGATATCCAGTATTATCTTAAGATTTACTAACATTTAAAAAAGGGAGGTAAGACCAACTCTATCTTAAAAATAATTCCCACAGGCAAGAAAACCAACCAACTCACTTTTAAAATAGTTCTTAGATATACTATAATGATGTCACAAATAGTGCTCTTGATATGCTCTAATATTTGGAAATATTAGCTTTCTTTATATCACTTAATTTTCTAAGACATTCCAAATAATGGATAAATAATGTAGCATCCTTATATTATTCTGCCTTTAAAATTATGTACTGAAAAAATTTAAAATAATAAATTACTAACAATATGTAATTAATATATTCACATGAGGAGAAAAGAAACATGCTGTATCCATGTTTTTAAAGATGAACCTAATCGACAACAACAAAGACGACAAAATGGCTGCTTCCAGTGTCACCCCAGCTCACTTCCAACCTTTCACTCAGAAAATGACTAGGCAGAGCACTGGTATTTTACACCTAAAACTCCTTTCTCTCGGAGTGTATGTAACCACCATTTAAATCTAAGATCGATGGGTTCACAACTCTAGACTTCCTAAAAACAGAAACAGTGCTAGGCACTCAAGCTGAGTACTTAGTGGATAGGCTGAGCAGACAGGAGCAACAAGCCTGGATACCTTGGGACTAGTGTCCTATTAATTACTTATGACGACTCATGAAAACAAACATGCCATGAGTCAAAGGCACACCACTGTCACTTTACATAAAGCTGGCAAAAATCAGCAACTTCTACAGATGTCAAACACTTTCAAATAAAATCATCTGCACTGGTCAGTTTAACATTGTATTAGCCTATTGCTCAGCTATTTACCAAGACAGAACAGACTTAAGCCCTACTGTTCATTCACTCAGAAAACTAGTAGGATAATTATCAATAGTTGGTGTTAACATTCAGAAATGAAGTATGGGGCACTCAATAATATTCTGTTACCATCATTCTTCAAAACATTAGTAGATGGGGCTAAAGGGATGGCTCAAGGGTCAAGAGAACTATCTTCCAGAGGTCCTGAGTTCAATTCCCAGGACCCACATGGTGGCTCACAACCATCTATAAGTGTAGTTCCATGGGATCAGATGCCCTCTTCTGATGTGCAAATGTACATGCAGACAAAACACTCATATAAAGTAGATAAATAAAAATAGTTTTAAAAAAAATCAGTAGAACCTGCAAGACTTTCATAGGACACAGCTAGAAATATGATGTCTAGTTTAAGTCCAATTAACTAAATGCTCATTTTTTCTACACACCTTAATACAGTCCTATGTACTTTTTAAGTGAACGGCTCCACAGATGTATTCTTCTTAGTCTCTCCCTACCTGGGCTAACAAACACCAAAATGTTGAATAAACTCATTACAAACTCTTTACTCATCTAATTTTTCTCTCGACATTATTATTTCAAAACAACTGATAATTTGATTTTTTACAAAATAATTTCTGTATAAAATAGAGAAAAATACGCAACATTACTATTTAACTGGGGAGTGCTAATTTCTTGAGTTTATTTGATATATCAGCTAAAAATAACTCTGATTTTAGAGTACATGCAAATACAATACCAAAATACAGTCTTTCTTGAGGGTGAATTGGTAAATTATTAGCCTATGATGGTCTACCCAAAAACATCAGGGCTTTTAAATACTTGATAAAATATGAAACTAAAATTCCAGTATTAAGTCACTGACACCTAATATTTGCTACTATCAGCTAAAGATAAAATAGTACCCCACAAAGTCTAGGACCTTAATCGTCATAATTTCATCTGATACACTATTATCTAAATAGTTACTAGTTTCATATGCCCCTACCCTCCTAAACAGCAGCAAGCAAAACTCAAAAAAACTACAGCATTCATTGGTTGAATGCTTAGGAATTTAGAGAGTTTTGCTACCATGTCTCAAATGATCACAAAGAGGAACGGGCAGATTTGTAATGGCAAAGCTTTAAATTGACAAGTCACATGAGGAAAGTTACAAAATCACTCAATGGAGGTAAGTCCTTAGACTCTTTTCCCCCAAAGTACTGATCTTTCCAACAGATATTTGTGAGTCAGAGCTAAAGTAGTATCTTTTTATTCCCAAATGATTATCAGTCCCACTCAGGGGTACCATGTTTTATTTAAAATATATTCTTTCTCAGTAACCACTTTGTTCTAATTGGCAAGGCAAAGCCAGGTCTCTAAAGCACACAGCTCGTTACATTCAGTTTGGATTACAAAAGCACAAGATGAAACAAACTGCATCGAAATGTACAAATTAACAGCTCAGGAGTACGGGACAGGGTGGTGGAATTAGACTGTAATTTGGAACAAACTCCATGGGGAGGCTGGGAACAAATCACTCGTGTCCTTATAAACCATACAAGGTTTCCAAATGAGCACATACACAGTCAGAGGATGGCTTTCCATAACTTAACCAAGCTGCTAAATATAGATATGAGGAAACCAATTTCTTTAACACTATTATGCACATGTGTATGAGAACAGGAATACCAACGAGGCAGTTTAACATCAAAACCTACTGTCACACTGTCTAAACATGAAACTCATCTTTGCCTTCCCACTGACAACGCACCAACAAGCCCACAATTAAATCACATTTTCAAACACGTTTTTAAAATCTTTTGAGAAGCTAAACACGGGAGACTAAATTAGGAATAAAGCTTTGCTATGCAGTACAGAGAGGAAGGTTAATGAGCTAAAAGTTACACAAAAAGGCACAAGAAAGATGTTAAGAAATGAAATCTCACCACAGAAATAGAAAATGCTTTAGACAAAAACATTCCCACATATCTCTCTCCTTGCCACCCCCAACACCCTTCCCGAATTAACTAATCTGTGAAGCTTCCAGCACGCTTCTCTGATTTTCCCTGGAGATCTAGAGACAAATTATTTCTGAACTCACAGGAAGGAGCATGGGAAAAGCAGAAACGACATGCTAATGGACTGACATGGCTATAACCTGTTATTCAGTTCTCTCGAAATCCACTTCATCAGAGCTTTTACAATTCCATCTAATCTATCGCCAGCATGCCTAGTCACTGCGTACTATGGAGATGAGGACTGGAGTTCAAATACCTAGAAAACCAACCTCCAGTCTTCACTCTAAAATCTATTTAATCTTGGAGGCATGAGCTGCAGTTTCCTGTTCTGTAAAATGGAGCTATGAAACAAGTAACATTGGGCTTCATAAGACAAAAGAGCTACAGCAATCTCAGTCACCAGGACAATTACTTCAGACTTTAAACCCTTCTGAAAGCAGAACTGTAACTGCCCATACTCTTCCTTAATCTTTTTGTCACAAATAATTATTCTTGTTCAAATCCAAGTACCCTCCTTCTTAGAATGTTTGATCATGTACTGTTTTTAATTTTCTCTAAACAGAAGTCCTCTATTTCTATCAAACCCAAAGTCTTAAGGGTCTTTTTCTTTCTTGTATCTAATAGTCAGTGTAAGAGTAACCCAAAAAAAATTAAAGCCTACCTTTTGATATGAGTTCAGACTGTTAACAGACAGATCTACTTTAGACTCCAGGAGTCAACAAACACTGTGGACTTGCGATATAAAATTTTATAGTAGTAAAAATCAAATTTTAGTTATACTTTAGTAGCTTAAAGATAATGTCTTTTTTTCTTGATATCTATTCTTCAGCTAAAAGATTAATTTCAAAAGTGTTATAACCAGGAAAAGTATCCAAAACTCCACAAAGTTAACTAGATCAAGAAATGCTTTGATGTGGCATCAAAGCTACAGAAGTACACAAAGAAATAAAAAAAGAAATAAAAATCCCATGGTACTCAATACCACTCTGAGCCTATCACCAATTACTTCCCACTTTCTCATCAGATAAGAGGAACCACACAGTGCAGGAGACACAGCAAATATGTCAGCTGCTCTTCATGACTATTACATAAGAGGCTAACCATCTCCAAATCAAGTAGTTCTCAGATCTGAGAGGTCTCTGAATTTCTTTGATAAAGAAGTATAAACTGGAGCACAAGTCCCCCTACACACCTATTTGTTTTTAAAGTAGTTACATATTCTTAAAGTGGACTAAGTGATACAATGCTCCCACCTCCATCTCCAAAATACATCTATCTACAACTTGTGAATAGGAACCCATTTAAAAAAAAAGGGGGAGTCTTTGTAGATGTAATTAAAGATTCCTCAATAAAAATAATCCTGAATAAGGAACAGTTCTAACTCCAATGTCACTTGTCCTTAGGAGACAGAAAACAGACTCACAGCAGACAGAAAGTCCACAATAGAATGACTAAAAGTCAAGGAACATCAGACTACAGGCAAAACACGGGATGATCTGCTTCTGCAGTTCTAGAAAGAATCACCCTGCTGAAACCTTGAGTTAGGCTTCAGTCTTCAGGACTAAGAAACACTGTTGTTTAAAGCAAATGAGGGCCAATTATTATGGAAACAGTGTAACAGTAAAACAGTTAAAATGGCACAGATTATAAAAGGCAACAGTAATAGCTCAAACAGAATAAGCACTGTGCAGCATTTGGCCATGGAAAGGCTGCTGCCTACCAGGTGTGAGGTCCTGGTCTAAGCCCAGAACCATAAGAAAAACATCTCAGGAAAGCCCATGCCATACAAGCATGAGACCCCGAGCACTCGTGTATTAAAAAATAAACATAAATAAATAATAAAAATAAAAAGCCAGGCACAGGGGTACAAACTTGTACTCCCAGCATTGTGGAGACAGAGACAGGAGGATCCCTGAATTGGCAAGTTCCAGGTCCCAGTAAGAGACCCTCTGTAAAAAACCAAGCTAGATGGCTCCTAGGAACAACACCCAAAACTGACCATAAACTTCTACACATATTACTAGCACACACAGAGAAAAGGAAATGGATGAAATTAATTTTTAAGAGTGAAATCTCATTATCACTTTAAAATTTAAAGGCAGATCTCTGTGAGTTAGAGGTTAGCCTGGTCTATAGAGCAAGTTCCAGGATAGTCAAGAATATACAGAGAAACCTTATGGGGGGGTGTTAAGCTGCATTTTAAATTGGTCAACTAACAATCAGTAATTCATTAATACTTATTTTTAGTAGAAGTATTCCATAAAGATTAAAAATCTGCTTTCACTGCGAATAATCATCTCTCCCTATTTACTCAGTTTTAGGTCAAATAAGAAAGAGCATATGTCTTAAATTATTCTTAAATAGGAAATAGGTCTAAATTATCGTTATTAGTTATCTGTGATAATTTCCCTTACAGACACATGTGTTTGAACACTTGGTGTCTCGTTGATAGCTTTGTTTTGAGACATTGTGGAACCTTTAAGATGCTGGGTCTATATCAGCAGTTCAGCCTTTTTAATGGAACGACCCTTTCACAGGGGTGGCCTAAGACCACTGGAAAACGCAGATGTTTACATTATGATTCACAACAGTGGCAAAATTACAATCATGAAGTTATAACAAAAATAATTTTATGGCTGTATTAAAGGGTCTCAGAGTTAGGAAGGTTGAGAACCACTGGTCTCAATGGAGGAAGTGGGTTGCTGGTGGTGGACCTGAAGATAGAAGCAAACAGCTTCATATACTCATTTCCACAGTGACACAGCTACCACACCATGCCCTGTCACAGGCTTTCGCTTCACACACTGTGAGCAAAAATACATACTCATAATTAAAAACAAAATAAACCCCTTCTTTAAGTTGTCTCTGTCAGCTATTCTGTCATATCAATAAGAAATCTAGTTAATAGTTACACATTCTGCTTAAAAGAAACTGCCTACTATGATTTTTCAGAGTAGTATTCTTCTCTTGACCTACCATTTTATGTGTGTATGTCTGTGCATCACAGACCTTAGTAAGGGCACATACATAGTGCCCTTAGAGGCCAGAAGAAGACATCAAATCCCTGGAACTAGAATTAGACTGTTCTGAGCCACCAGGTATATGCTGGGAATCAAATGCATGTACTCTCCTAGAGCAGGCAGAACTCAACTACTGAGCAATCTCTCCAGCCCCATATGCTTGCTTCTATTTAAAAAAACAAAACAAAACAAAACACACTTTAAAAAGGACTGTTTTGGTATCTTTTAAACTAGGTTACCACTTACGAGCTATTCTTTAAGTGATCTCTATCTTTTAAATGTATTGCTCACCCATTTTGTTTGTTCTGCTTTGTTTTGTTTTGAGAGAGATTTTTCTATGTAGTTCTGACTATCGTGAAACTTGCTACATGGATCAGACAGGCTAACTCATAGATATCCGCATGCCTTTGCCTTCTGAATGCTGGGACGATAGGCATTCACCACTACACCTGGCTTTTAATGAGCATTTAACATTAAAGTAGCTGTAGCCAAAGCAATCTTCATGCTGTCTTGTATGCATCTCATGTCAATAATATATTGCCTATACTTTTCTATCTTCATAACCAAACAATACACAAATGCATTTTTAAAGTTCAATGGTGTTTTTTTCTTAAAGAATTCAAGTGCTGTGTGAGCAGGCAGAAGCAAGTAACAGAAGAAGGAAGAACTTGATAAATGTGAAAGCATTATTTTTTTAAAGCAGAGTTTCATGGACTCAAACTCAGCAGGCAGTCAAAAATGACTTCAAACTTCTGAATCTCCTGCCTCCATAACTCAGTGCTAGCATGTAGCACCATGTCCAGTATACCTGGTTTATTTAGGATTGAGCCCAGGGCTTCATGCACACTAAACCAGCTCTATCAACTGAATTGCACCCCAGCCCTCTCCCAAAATGCTTTTTAAAACCTGTACAAAAAGGATGGACACAGAACAGGAGCAACAAATAACTATAACCAAAGAAAGTAAAACTTTAACAAATCTAAAGAAACATGAAGGCCACAAACTGACTCTGTTGATGATTTTGTTTGACTGATTTTGGTTCTTCAAGGCAGGGTTTTTGTTTGTTTTTTTGTGTTTTTTTTTTTTTGTAGCTTCGGGGCCTGTCCTGGCAATCACTTACATAGACGAGGCTGGCCTAGAACTCACAGAGATCCATCTACCTCTGATGGAGGAGGGTCATCTGTCTTATGTGTTACTTTCATTGGTTAATAAAG
>LOJH01042549.1:0-14174 GCA_001685095.1 Ellobius talpinus | reverse complement strand
CTATCTATCTATCTATCTATCTATCTATCTATCTCTATCATCTATCTATCTATAGATATACATATATGCATTTATCTATCTACAGAGATAGATGATAGAGATGGTGGATAGATAGATAGGTAAATATATAGATGGTAGATGCATATAGCAATATGTACTTGTATCAACACACAGGTACTTAAATATTTTTTTGCCTTCAGTTGTTTCCACACACATATTCCTGGGTGTGAGGCCATACATTGGAATGGTGGTTGACATAACAAGAGCTGTACCTGAAAAATAAGCTAACTGTCTTATCCCAAGGAGTAAGCAAATGTCTACAGCTCTTCAGCTGGGGTACATGTCACAGTTCTTCCAGTTACATTCTAGAGTATTGACTGCACTGATCCTGTTCAGCTCCTGTCCAAGGAACCTTGTCCTCTATGAGTTAATGAGACCAGAAGTACTGTCATGTATAGAAGACACCATTTTACCCTGGTCTTGACCTCTGGCTCATAACAAACTTTATGCTCCATCTTTAAGAGATGTGGAGGTGAACATCTCTTTTATTGCTGAGCATTTAAATAGCATGTAACCTTTGCTGTTTGACCCCTTGTGAGGTTCTGAGAAAACTACTGTCCACTACACAATGAAACATCTAAGATGAGGTTTTGGAAATGCACTGATCCATGGGTAGTTAAATATAAGTTTGAAGGGAAGTTTGCTATTGTGTCCATTTAGTATAATAATAGTAAGGCTGGTGAGCTCGTGAACCACGGAGTTTTTGCTAGATTTATAACAGGTCTTCTTATTCCTGTAGAGCAGAGTTTACCCCCATAGCATTTGTTCCACCATTCCACACAAGGCTGCAATGTCTTGCCACACTTGTCATGACTGAAGTTCAAATCTGGCTAAAACATTGATGACACCTTCCCTGCAGCAGCCTGCATAGCATCTTCCAGTCCTATGAGAGTTCTCCAGCTTGGAGGATATTCTTGATCAATACAGATTTAACCTCTCCATGTGATATGACCCAAATGTATGGTGACTTTAGCAATAAAGAATTGACATCAAGTTTTTGTGGGCAATCAAGAGTAATGGCAATAGCCTATATAATTGTGTGGGATCTCCAGGATCCAGGACTCCTGTAACAAACATACCTAAGGGACCCATCTCATACATGATACTGGAATTTTATTAGGCAATATAATCTTCAAGGATGACATAAAATGCTGTATAGGGAAACTCTAGTTAAACACTTTTATATGAATATATATTTAGAAAGTGTCATGGGGTTTCTATTGCTGTGAAGAGACTAAAACCATGGCAGCTATTAGAAAGGAAAATATTTAACTGGGGACTTCTTTGCAGTTCAGAGGCTTAGTCTATTATTATCCTAGAGGGAAGCATACAAGCAGACATGGTGCTTGATAGGGCCTAAGAGTTCTGTATCTTGATCCTCAGTCAGCAGGAAAAGAATAGTCAGTGAGTCACTGGGCGTGGCTTGAGCTTCTGATACCCTGCAGTGACATACTTCCTCCAACAAGACCATACCTACAGCAACAAGACCGCTCCTCCCAATAGTGCCATTCCCTATAGGCCTATGGAGGTCATTTTCATTAAAACCACACAAAGAGATTATAAAATAGTAAGATTCTATATGGATATTTCAAATACATTTAGAGTTAGTTTTCACTCCCCAAACCTGTTGTGTGTTCTGCTATTCCATCCTCTCCCTCCAAAAATGTTCTTCCCTATTTTTCCTTTCTACCCCTTCATATCATCTATATGTAGTGATATTTTATTTATGTTTTAATAAATAAAGTTTGCCTGAAGATTAGAAGGGCAAAAAGCTAATCCACTAGAGGTCAGGTAGTGGTGCCATACACTTTTAATTCCAGGATTTGTGAGATAAAGGCAGATGGATATCTGTGAGTTCAAGGCCACCCTGGGCTACACATGATAAAGGAAGAAATAAATCCAGGGGTGATGCCTCACACCTTTAATCCCAGCACTAGGTAATCATACACATTTAATCCAGGTTCAAGAAGGAATATAAAATGGGAGGAGAGAGAGGCTCTGTCTGCTTAGTTTGTGGTAGCCCAGCCTTGGTAGAATTACAACTTTTTTAGCAGCTCGACTACTTTGATTTTCTGGCTTTCGGGTTGAAACCCAATATCTGTTTCTGGGTTTGTATTATTCATGCTACATCTATATATTGATATCTGTATTTCTTTAAGGATTTTCCTTACTCTATCCTCTAATTTTCTCTTTCTAGTTTCCTTGATTCTGTAGGTATTACAAAATAAAGATACAAATAAAAAGATTCAAAGCTAAGAAAACTTGATTCTTGTCTTTCTGGTCCTAGATTTTCCTACTCAGCATATTGTTTTCCAATTACAACTATTTGCCTGAAAAATTTCATAATTTAATTTTACTTTACAGCTCGATAAAATTCCATTGTACATATGTACCACATTTTTATTATCCATTCATACATTAATGGACATCTAAGCTGTTCCTTTTTTAAATTAATCAATTTTTAAAGAAAACTATCTTTTCTCACTTTACGTACCAATCCCAGTTCCTACTCCCTCTCCTCCTCCTGCTCCCTCCACATTGACCTCACATCCATACCCATTCACTCCTCAGAGAGGGTAAGGCTTCCCATGGGGAGTCAACAAAGTCTAGCATATCGCTTTGAGGAAGGACCAAGGCCCTCCCCACTATATCTAGGCTGAGCCAGGTATCCCTCCAAAGAGAATGGGTTCCAAAAAGCAAGTACAAGCCGTAGGAATAAATCCTGGTCCTACTGTCTGTGCCCCCACAGTCTGCCCCCGCCATACAACTGTCACCCACATTCAGAGAACCTAGCTTGGTTCTATGCTGGTTCCCCACATAAGGCCGAGTCAGTGAGCTCCCATTAGTCCGGGTAAGCTGTTTCAGTGGGTATACCTAACATGGTCTTTACCTATTTGCTTAAATGTCATTCCTCCCTCTCTGCGACTGTCCTTTGGGAGCTTAGCCAGTGCTCCACTGTGTTTTTCTGTATCTGCTTCCATCAGTTTTTGGATGAAGGTTCTATGATGACATTTAAGAAAGTCATCATTCTGATTACAGGACAAGACCAGTTCAAACATCCTCTCCATAATTGCTTAGGGTTTTAGCTGGGGTCATCTTTGTGGATTCCTGGAAATTTCTCTAGTACCAGATTTCTTACTAGCCCCATAATGGCTCCCTCGATCAAATATCACTTTTGTTTTTTTTCTCTCTCTGTCCTTTCCCTGTCTCGACCATCCTGATCCCTCAAGTTCTTCCACCTTCCCTTCTACGCTTGTGCTCCCCTTCTGCACTCGCTTCTCTCCCCACCCCATGCTCCCAATTTTCTCAGGAGATCTGGTCTATTTCCCCTTCCCAGGGGGATCCATACGTTTTTCTTAGGGTTCTCCTTGTTACTTAGGTTCTCTGAGTTCTTGGACTATAGGCTGGTTGGTAATCCTTTGCTTTACGTCTAATATCCACTTAAGAGTGAGCATATATTGTGCGTATCTTTCTGTGTTTGAATTACCTCATTCAGGATTTTTTTTCTAGTTTCATTTATTTGCAAGCATTTTTTTCAAGATGTCATTTTTTTAACCACTGAGTAGTGCTCCATTGTGTAAATGTATCACATTTTCTTTATCCATTCTCCAGTTGAGGGGCATCTAGGTTGTTTCCAGCTTCTGGCTATTATGAATAATGCTGCTATGAACATAGTTGAGCAAATGTCCTTGGGATATGAGTATGCATCCTTTGAGTTTATGTCCAAGAGTTGTATTGCTGGGTCTTGGTTGATTTCCAATCTCCTGAGAAATTGCCATACTAATTTCCAAAGGGTCTATTTCAAGTTTGCACTCTCACCTGCAATGGAGTATTGCATTACTCTGCATCCTTTCCAGTGTAAGCTATCATTGTTGTTATTTATCTCATCTATCCTGATTGGTGTAAGATGGTATCTCATAGTCACTTTGATTTGCATTTCCCCGATGGCTAAGAATTTTGAAAAGTTCCTTAAATGTCTTTTGGACATTTGAGATTCTTCTTTTGAGAATTCTCTGATTAAATCTGTACCCAATTTTTAATTGGATTATTTGGTATTTCGATGTCTAGTTTCTTGAGTTCTTTATTTATTTTGGAGATCAGTCCTCTGTCTGATGTGGGGTGGATGAAGGCTTTTTACCATTCAGTTGGCAGCCTTTTTGTTTAATTGACTGTGCCTTTTGCTTTACAGAGATTCTCAGTTTCATAAGGTCCTATTTATTGTTGCTCTCAGTGTATGTACAAATGGTGTTACATTTAGGAAATGGTCTCCTGGGTCTTTGTGTTCAAAGCTACTTCCCACCTTCTCTTCTGTGAGGTTCAGTGTAGCTGGGTTTATATTGATGTCTTTGATCCATTTGGATTTGAGTTTTGTGCATGGGGATAGTTATAGATCTATTTTCATTCTTTTATGTGCTGACATGCCATTATGCTATCATCATTTGTTGAAGATACTTTCTTTTATCCATTGTATAATTTTAGATTCTTTGTCAAAAATCAGGTGTGCATAAGTGTTTGGATTAATATCAGGGTCTTTGATATGGTTCCATTGGACCACTGTTCTGTTTTTATGCCAATATCAAGCTGTTTTCATTCCTGTACATCTATAATAGAGCTTGATGCCAGGTGATGCCTCCAGAAGTTCCTTTATTGTATAGGAATGTTTTGGCTGTCTTGGATTTTTTTGTTTTTCCATATGAAGTTTAGTATTGTTGTTTTTTGAAGTCTGTGAAGCACTGTATTGAGATGTTGATGGGGATTGCACTGAATCTATAAATTGTTTTTGGTAGGATTGCTGTTTTTATTATGTTGACCCTACCTATCCAAGGACATGAGATATACTTCTATTTTCTGATATCTTCTTCCAATTCTTTCTTTAAAGACTTAAAGTTCTTTTCATACATGTCTTTCACTTCTTTGGTTACTGTTACCCTGAGATATTTTATGTTATTTGTGGCTATTGTGAAGAGTGATGTTTCTCTTATTTTTTTCTCAGCTTCTTTATCATTTGTATATAGGAGGGTTACTGAGTTTTTGAGTTTACCTTGTATCCTGCCAGACTACTGAAGTGGTTTATTGGTTGAAGGAGTTTCCTCATAGAATTTTTCATGTCTTTTATGTATATTATCATTATCATTTACAAATAGCGAAAGTATGACTTCTTTTCCAATTTGTATTCCTTTGATCTCCTTTTGTTGTCTTATTGTTCTATCTAGAACTTCAAGTACTATGCTGAATAGGTCTGGAGAGAGTGGATAGCTTTGTCTTATTCCTGATTTTAGTGGAATTGCTTTGAGTGTCTTTCCATTTAATTTGATTTAATTTGGCTGTTGGCTTCTTGCTGTATGTACATTGCTTCTATTATGCTTTGATACATTCCTTGGTCTCTCCAAGACCTTTATCATGAAGTGGTGTTGGATTTTGTCAAATGCTTTTTCAGCATCTAATGAGATGATCATATGTTTTTTTTTCTTTCAGTTTATTTATATGTGGGTTACTTTGATAGATTTTTGCATGTTGACCCATCCTTGCATCTCTGGGATGAAACCAAATTGATCATTATGGCTGAAATTTTTGATATGTTCTTGGATCCCATTTGCCAGTATTTTATTGAGTATTTTTGTATCAATGTTCATGAGGGAGATTGGTCTGAAATTCTCTTTCTTGTTTGAGTCTTTGTGTGGTTTGGGTATCAGGGTAAATGTAGCCACAGAAAAAGTGTTTGGCAATGTTCTTTCTGTTTCTATTGTGTGGAACAATTTGAGGACTATAGGTATTAGCTGTTCTTTGAAGTTCTGGTAGAGTTCTAATCTGAAACTCTTGGGCCCTGAGAAGTTTTTGGTTAGGAAGCTTTTGATGACTGCTTCGATTTCCTTACAGGTTATAGATATATTTGATTTTGGTATGTGGTACCTATCCTGAAAATTGTCCTTTTCTTTTACATTTTCCAATTTTGTGGAGTACGGGTTTTCGAAATATGACCTAATAATTCTCTGAATTTTCTCAATGTCTGTTGTTACGTCCCCCTTTAATTTCTGATTTTGTTAATTTGGATTTTTTTCCATATCTTTTGACTAGTTTGGATAAGGATTTGTCTATCTTGTTGATTTTCTCAAAGAACCAGCTCTTTGTTTCATTGATCCTTTGTATTGTTTTCTTTGTTTCTATTTTTATTGTTTTCAGCCCTCAATTTGGTTATTTCCTTTCATCTACACCTTCTGGGTGAATCTGCTTCTTTTTCTTCTTTAACTTTCAGGTGTGCTGTTAAGTTGTTAGTGTAAGATTTCTTCACTTTCTTTATGTAGGCACTTACTGCTATGGAACTTTCCTTTTAGCACAGCTTTCCGAGTGTACCATAGGTTAAGGTATGTTGTGAATTCATTTCCATTGATTTCTAGGAAGCCTTTAATTTCTTTCTTCATTTGTTCCCTTGACCCAGGAGTGATTCAACTGAGCACTGTTCAATTTCCAAGAGTTTGTAGGCTTTCTGCAATGAGTGTTGTTGTTGAATTCTGACTTTAAGCCATGGTGATAAGATATGATGCAGCGGGTTATTCCAACTCTTTGTGTCTGTTGACGTTTGCTTTGTTACTGAGTATGTGGTGAGTTTTAGAGAAGATTCCATGACATGCTGAGAACAAGGTATAGTCTTTTGTGTTTGGGTGGAATGTTCTGTAGATGTTTGTTAAGTCCATTTGAGTCATGACATGTGTTATTTCTCTTATTTTGCTGTTAAATTTCTGTCTGTTCTGTCAGTTGGGGAGAGTGGTGTTTTGAATTTCCTACTTTTAATTAGTATGTGGGGTTTGATGTACTATTTAAACTTTTCTTTTACATGTGTGGGTGCTCCTGAATTAGGGGCATAGATGTTCAGGACTGAGACTTCATCTTGATACATTTTTCCTGTGATAGGTATGAAGTGTTCTTCTCCAATTTTTGTTTGATTTTAGTTTGAAGGGTATTTTGTTAGATGTTAGGTTAGCTACACCTGTTTGCTTCATATGTCCATTTGATTGGAAAATCTTTTCCCAAACCTTTATTCTGAGATAATGTCTGTCTTTGAGGTTGAGGTGTAGTTCTTGTATGCAGCAGAAGTATGGATCCTGTTGTTTTTTTTTATCCATACTGTTAGATTGTGTCTTTTTATAGGTGAGCTTAATCCATTGATATTAAGAGATGATAATGAACAGTGGTTGTTAATTCCTGTTATTTTTCAGTGGTAGTGTTTGTGTGTTTCCCTTGTTTGTGGTTTGCTGATGGGAGGGTATCTGTTGCCTGTGTTTCTGTGGGTGCAGTTAGCTTCCTTGTGTTGGAGTTTTCCTTCTAATTCTCTCTGTAAGACTGGGTTTGTGGATAGGTATTGTTCAAATCTGGTCTTGTCATGAAATATCTTGTTTTCTCCCTTTATGCTGGTTATTGTAGTCTGGGCTTGCATCTGTGGTCTCTTAGTATCTGCATCACATCTGTCCAGGACCCTCTGGCTTTCAGGGTTTACATTGAGAAGTCAGGTATAATATTGATAGGTCTGCCTTTATATTTTTCTTTGCAATTCTTAATATTCTTTATTTATTATGTATGTTTAGCATTTTGATTATTATATGGTGAGGGGACTTTTTTTTTGGTCCAGTCTATTTGGTGTTTGGTAAGTTTCCAATACCTTCATGGGCATATACTTCTTCATTTTGGGAAAGTTTTTTTTCCCTGTGATTTTGTTGAATATACTTTCTGTTCTTTTGAACTGGAGTTCTTCTCCTTCTTCTATCCCTATTAGTCTTAGGTTTTGTCTTTTTATGGTGTCCCAGATTTCCTGGATGTTTTATGTTAAGAATTCATTTAATTTAACATTTTCTTTGACTGATGAATCTATATCCTCCATCATATTTGCAATGCCTGAAATTCTTTCCTCCGTCTCTTGTATTTTGTTGCTTATGCTTGCATTTGTAGTTCCTGTTCATTTATCCAGATTTTGCATTTCCAGAAATCCCTTGGTTTGTGTTTTCTTCATTGCCTCTATTTCAGTTTTCAAATCTTGAACTGTTTGCTTCACCTGTTTAATTTTTTTTCTTGGTTTTCCTGGGTTTCTTAAGGAGACTTAATGGTTTCTTCCAATATTTCATTTGTCTTTTCCTCCATTCGTAAAGGTAGTTTTTGTTTCCTCTCAAAGTGTCTCTATTATCTTCATAAAGTTATATTTGAGGATATTTTCTTATGCTTCTTCTGGGTTAGAATGGTCAGGTCTTCCTGTTATATGACCATTGGGTTCTGTTATTACCATTTTGCCTTTTAGGTTGTTGAATAAATCCTTGCATTGGTGCCTACTCATCTCTTCCTCCAATTGTTGCCGGCAGTGTCTTTGCCTCTTGGTTCATCCCTTGCTTTGGTGTTGGTGTCTCAGGAATCCTCTCTTGGACCAGTTGTTGCAGTTATCTTAGGGAGCCACTCTTGGTCCACTCTGTGAGGTTACTTACAGTGTATCTGGAAGTCATTTATTTCTCTGGGGATGGGTGGATGAAGTGAGACTTGCAGGTTACAGGGTCTGATTGATGGAGGGTTTTGGAGCAGCCTGCCCATAGGCAGGTAGCTTCCCTTCTGGCTGGCTAGTGAAGCTGAGGCAGGTCGGGGAGGGACCTGAGTTTTTGCCCTGATACTAAGGGCCTAGAGATTGGGCTGTTGAGCTGGGGAGTTGGTCACTTATTTCTTGGTTTTCTCTGTGAAAACAGCAGTCTGTGCTTAAGAAATCCTCTAAGGTCATGGGAGATGGGTAGGTTTGGGGACAGAGTGGGACTTGTAGTTTACAGGAGGCAGGTGGCGGACGGGTCCAGAGTTTTGCCCAATATCTAAGGCCTAGAGTTTGGGTATCCAGCTGGGTGGCTGATCTATGGACATGGGTATAAGTCTTTGGGTATGTGCCCAAGGGTGGTATAGTCATTAGCATAGTAGACATATTTCTACTTTTCTAAGGAATGAATACACTGTTTTCCCAGTGACTGTGCCTATTTTCACTCCCACCAACAGTGCCTAAGTGTTCCCCTTTCTCCACATCCCCGACAGCACTGTTGCGTTTGTTTTTCTTGTCTTGACCATTAAGACAGGGAAAAGATGAAGTCCTGTAATACCTGATGTCAGTTTCCTTAAACATACAATTTTAATCCATTTGCATTTTTTAGAACATGTTCTGTTCACAGCCCACTTTTTAAATGGGTTTCCTGGCATTTGTTTTTATATTTTAGTTTCTTTTGTATTTTAGACTTCAGATGTATAGCTGGAAAATATTTTGTTTCTTTTCTCTGACCTGATTATTCAAGTGATTAAAAGTTTTCCTCATGGTACAGAAGACTTTTAATTTTATGAATCCCCACTTGCCAATTCTTTACTTGGCAACCAGAGTCTTATGCAGAAAGTTCTTACTTGATCCTGTATCCGGAAGTGGGTTTTTATTATCATTACCATTATTATTACTATTATTATTTTATATTATTTCTTTTATGAATTTCTAATTTTGCAGCCAAACATTGAGATCTCCTGTCCATCTGGAATTCATTTTGGCTCAGAGTCAAGTTTCATTCCTCTACATGTTGATATCTAGTTTTTCTGATATATTTTTTAAACATGCTGACATTTCTGCAGTGTATGTTTTGATTTCTTTGTTAAAATATGACATCTGTAGGTATCTGAATTTCTTTCTGGGTCCTGAATTCTATTCTATTGATAAATATACCAATTTCTGTATGCGATCCATGCTATTTTAGTAGTACAGCTTGAAGCCAGATATGCTGATAATTCCTCTAATATCCATGGCTTAACTAGCCCCAGATAGTTGGCTAGCTTTCTGCTACCAGACATGATTCCCCTCATGTTCAGCAGGATCTAAGCTTAGGAAGACAGCTATAGCTATCATCTAACAGATGCCATACTTAAGTAATGTTATTAGTTGTTTCCCTCCCTTAGAAACTAGAATAGTATCTCCTTGTACTATGAAAGCTATTCCTCAGCTAAGAGGCTTTCCAGTGAAATCTAGCTCAGATATTGAGTGCTACATCTGAAGGGCCTGATGTCTTCAGCAGTCAGAGCTTTCCTTCAGCCCCTAGGAGACAATCAAGGCTAACAGCACTAACCTGTATTGTTTGAAGAGTCTCGTGGACTTCTCTGACCAGAAACTTGAAATCACATTTCTTATGCCTGCTATTTGGGATTGTGTTAGATAGTGTATGTCTTTTTGGAAGGAGCAGTATCATCTCGAGTGGCATACTTTATTTAAACTATATATGTAAATATGCTTATATATATTTATTTGTATGCAGTTTGTATAATTTAGGTAAAGAAATACAATATGATTATGGCCATCCTAAATGTTCTTTTCACTCTTTCTGGCTTCTTCTATATTAATATTTCTTTCCCCTTCTCAACTGAAGACATTCATTTTCCCCTTCACTATCATGTGATTTTCATCCTGCTATTTCCTCTTGTGGTTCTCCCCTGGCCCAGTGTGTCCCTGTTTCTAAAGTTATACAAAGTTATATATTCACTTCTGAAGATTTTGGACTAGTAATATCAATGAGAGAAACATGCAGTATTAGTTTTTCTGGGATTGGGTTTACTCAATCAATATAATAATTTCTAGTTATAAACATCTACCAACAAATTGTATGTTTTTATTTTTTTCTTTGCAGCTTAATAGTGTTCTATAGCACACATGTCAGTTTAAAGATATTTATTTAGGTTGATTACATTTCCTGGCTATTGTGAATATAGTGGCAATGAACAGGGCTGAGCAAGTATTTGTGGAGTATGTCATTAAGTCTAGCATTCTTGTTGTTTAAGGTTGTTTTGTCTGTCCCAAAACTATTTTGCTTCTGCTTGAGTTTAAAGACTATTTTTTAATTTTTTTCTGAAGATTTTCATTGGATTTTTTTGTGAATTTGCCTTGAATCAGTAGATTATTCTAGATTGTATGGCACGCTTCAAGATATGAATCCTACCAATCCACGAGCATATGGGGATGTGCTGTTCCCTCCTCAGGTATCTTTTTCAGTATTTCTCCCTTCATTGTTTTAGAATATTCACCTCAGAAGTCTTTCATTTCTTTGGTAAGATTATTTCAAGTATTTACCTCCTTAGGTTATCATGATTGGGATTATTTCCTTGAATTCTTTCTCTGTATATTTGACATTGGCTACAAGAAGGCTACAGATTATTGTATGTTAATTATACTGTATATTCTATCCTGCTACTTTGGTAAATGTGTTTGTCAACTTTACCATAATTCTGCTAGACTCTTTTGTGTATGTTATGCTTAGGGAACCTTGACTTTTTCTTTTCCTATTTGAATTGGCTGCCCTTATTTTCTCTAATTGTCTTACTGCTCTAAGACATTAAGCATGACATTGAACATGAGTGGAGAAAGTAAACATCTTTCTCATTCTTAATTTTGGTGGAAATGTTTCAAGTTTTTTTCTGTTTAGTATGGTTGTGAGACTGCAGTACATGTACTTTACTATGTTGATATATCTTTCTTGTATCCCTAGATTCTGTAAAAGATTTGTTGCAGGTATATCACTTAGTTCTCATACTTTGTATTTTTTTATTAGTCACGGTATCTCATTTTACTCAGTTGTGTTCAGACAATAGCCAGGATATTTTTGACAGAGGTTTCTGTCCTGCCTGGTTCCACTGCAGTTCAGTCTCAAAGAAACACACAGAGGCCTACATTAATTATAAACTGGTTGGCCTATTAGCTCAGGCTTCTTATTAACTCTTACATATTACATTAACTCATAATTCTTGTCTGTGTTAGCCATGTGACTTGGTAAATTTATCAGTGAGGCATTTTCATCTTGCTTCCTCTGTGTTTGGGTGATTACTGCAGTCTGAGTCTTTCCTCTTCCTAGAATTCTCCTGATCTCATTGCCCCACCTATCCTTCCTGACGGGTCACCCCTCCTATACTTCCTGCCTGGCTACTGACCAATTGATGTTTTATTAAAGCAATACAACTGACAAATCTTTACAGGGTACAAGATCATTGTCTCACAGTACTTCCCCCTCTTTTTTTTTCAAAACAAGAACTCTGAATCTAATCTCCTTTGTTTAGCTTTCTTGCTGACCATTACCCATAACAACTTGTAACCAACACTCTAAACAAAGAAAAACATCCATAATCCATTTTTGGGGGAACATGGGTGTAGTTTTCCAGTCTACTTTCTGATAATTGGGGGCACTGATAATCTTACAAGGACCTAAAGAAAATTTTGAATTATGGTGAAATCCTGATTGGAATATTATGTGGGGCTTGATCATCTCAGCCAGCAGTCTTGAGGATGTTCTGGATATAGAAGTCAGAGGAAACTCCATCAAAGGTCCTCTGAAATGTTGGATCAAATGGGCCATCTGCTATAGGAGATTGTTCAGGGGGTCTTCCTTGATCAAACCTGATTTTTCTTAACTTGAATAAATCAAAAGATTCTCATTTCCTGTGGAAACAAAAGCAAAACCACTTCTCGAAAGCAACATACTTTTTGACTTAGATTTTGAAGTCAAGGCATTTTCAAGATATATATATATATATATATATATATATATTGCATTGATCCAGCAATATTTATAATCAAATGTCTTTTAGCAGCTGTTGTTCCTTCCTCAACATTCAAACAATTCAAAGACAACACAGTAACATACAGTATCCAGACTCTCTGTGTATTTTCCATCTTTACATGGCTTTATTTTAAACTCTATTTTTTCTTTTTCTCTTTAACTTTTGTTTTTTTGAGACAGGGTTTCTCTATGTATCTTTGGCTGACGTGGAACTCACTCTGTAGACCAGGCTGTCCTTGAACTCAAAGAGATCCTTCTGCCTTTCCCTCCCAAGTACTGGGATTAAAGATGTGTGCCACCACACCCAACAACTCTCTTTCTTTTCTTTTTTAAGGACTTTCTTCCTTTTCTTTTCTCTCCCAAGCCTACATTTTTTAACACACTCTATACCATTTATAGGTTTTTTCATCTGAATCTATCTTTACTGTATATGTTTCCTTTTCTGGTCACTTGAGTCTTTAATTTGCTAAGCAATATGGCTAGGATTAGAAAAATGGCTTTGACAGCTGGATCTACCCCATTCTTTAGATTTCTGAGAGTCTAATCTCATGGTGGAGGTACTTGTGGGAGCCATGTTTATTGCCACAACTCCATGGAGTTTCAGGGTCCCTGCCACCACTGAGAAGCATGCTGTTGGCTATTCATAAATACCATTTAAGTATTTGCTGGTGGGTCCTCTGAAAACAGTTGCAAGGTATTTGCAGTTAAAGCTGAATCAGGAAGCCTCCCTTAAATTTAATTAAATAATTAATGGATAAACAATTCAAATAGTCCTATAACACCTAAGGAAATAGAAGTATTCATCGAGTCTCCCAACCCCCAAAAAAGTCCAGAGCCAGATGGTTGTAGCATAGAATTCTACCAGATTTTCAAAGAAGAGCTAATGTCAATACTTCTCAAATTATTCCACACAATAGAAACAGAAGGGACATTGCCAAACACCTTTTACAAGGCAACAGTTATCCTGGTACCCAAACTACACAAAGAACAAATTTCTTCATAATTATGGCCCAATTTCCCTCTTGAACATTGATGCAACAATACTCAATAAAATACTGGCAAACCGAATCCAAGAACACATCAGAAAATCGTCTACCATGATCAAGTTTACTTCATCTCAAAGATGCAAGGATGGTTCAACATATGAAAACCTATCAATATAATTCACCATATAAGTAAACTGAAAGAGTACTGAAAAAATATCCTGGTATTGGCATAAAAACAGACAGGATGAACAATGAATCTGGACAGAAGACCCAGACATTAATCCGCAAACCTATGAACACCTGATTTTTGACAAAAAGGCAAAAAATATAAAATGGAAAAAAATAAAGCATATGTAAGAAATGGTGCTGGCAGAACTGGATATCAACATGCAGAAGAATAAAAATAGATCCATATCTATCACCATGCAAAAATCTCAGGTTCAAATGGAGCAAAGACCAACATAAAGCCAACCATAATGAACCTCACAGAAGAGAAGGTGGGAAGTACACTTGAATGCATTGGCACAGGAGACCACTTCCT